>JASFAX010007007.1:0-28488 GCA_030737875.1 Allium sativum | reverse complement strand
AACGATTTATCGCTATTTTTATTTATTTTAAAATAGCCAATTTATTCAAAAGGACGCTTCGGGCCATAACGCGGCCGTGGCGCTGTTTTTCTTCAGATTTGATTTACACATATATGAAAATCTAACCGTTGGATCTTCACAAAATTTACATCATTAGAAAGATCTTTTCAAAACGAATCCAACGGTTCCAGTTTCGGGAAATTCCGACGGTCGGATCTCCCGGTATAATCGTTTGAAGTTTCGATTTCAAAATACGAACTACGGCGTCGTTATTCGATTAAATATAATTATATTTATATATATATAAAAATATAATCGATTCTGGCGCTGTTTTTCTTCAGATTTGAATTAAACATTCCAGACAATCCAACCGTTGGATTTTTACAAAGTTGGTGCCGTTGGAAAGATATTTCCAAAGCGAACCCAACAATTGCAGTTTCGGGAAAATCCGATGGTCGGATCTCTCGGTATAATCGTTTGAAATCACGGCTTCAAAATACGAACTGCAGCGTCGTTATTCGATATATTTCAATTCTATATATATATATATATATATATATATATATATATATATATATCGATTCTTCGATTTCAAAAACTATATTCTTTTCATACATTTGATAATAATGATATTTTTATCTACTGTCTTCTATTTCAACACTTCACTATTTTTAACAATTCATTTATATAATAAAAATGTGATTTTTATTGTAAAACAATTCATTTCAAAACACTATTATTTTATATAGTTCATATAGGTAATAAAGGTATGATTTTTATTATAAAACAATTTATTTCAAAACAAGATCATTTTATATCGTTCATATCGATGATAAAAATTGGATTTTCATTATAAAACACTTTCTTTGAAAATATGAATACCATTCAACACATGAATTTCAATTCAACGAATGAATTTCGATTCAACACATGAAGGTTTTCTATAGTTTATATATATCGATAAAAAGGTGATTTTTATATTTAAAACACGAATACCATTCAACACATGAATTTCAATTCAACGAATGAATATCGATTCAACACATGAAAGTTTTCTATAGTTTCTATATATAGATAAAAAGGTGATTTTTATATTTAAAACACGAATACCATTCAACACATGAATTTCAATTCAACGAATGAATATCGATTCAACACATGAAGGTTTTCTATAGTTTATTTATATAGATTGAAAATGTGATTTTTATACTTAAAACACGAATACCATTCAACACATGAATTTCTATCCAACGAATGAATATCGACTCAACACATGAAGGCTTTCTATTCAACGAATAAATATAGTTTCAACAAATGAAAATAATTCAAACACATGAATATTATTCAAAATTTCGGCAGCATAACGGCAGGGTAGTTAAAACCGGGACCGTCCCTAGTACGACTCCTCGCTCTACCTTAAAACCTCACGGTTTTTGACAATGGGGAATCATGCATCTAGTTCGCACGCAGGAGGTATGTATATTTTTTTCATTTCCACAAACTAATCCTATGTGGTTTCAACCAAATATTTCTAGACCACAAACGGGTATTTTTCAACCACAATCAATCAATATCAACCACAAACAATTCCAATCAACCATTCGCTATCAATCAATTTTCACACCAATCACAACTAATAAATATCGTCCATGGTTTGTGGACGAGGGGCGTGTGTATATATATATATATATATATTTATATATAGCAATTCACTTCTATTTCAACACATATATAATTTTTACAACGCATATATAACTTATACATCGAACGTACAACTTATACAACGCTTATACAAGAGGTGTACAACGCTTATATAACTCATACATCGACTATATAATTTATACATCGTCGTTTTCCATATCGTTTATAAATTAGAAATCTCACTTTTCACATTTCGTATATATATACAATTCACATTCACAACACAATCAAATAAATCGTCCATGGTCTGTGGACGTATGTGAACAGTTCAGATATGCAGTTAAAATATAAATAACTATACAAGAAAATTTATAGTGAGAGAATTCTCACATTGGGATCCACTCCGTCAGTTTTATCTGAATTTATGTTCTGTTTCGATTTGAAATTGTCTGAAACTCTGACGTGCTCTGTTTTCGACACGATCAGTTTTGTTGCGAAGCTCTCGTCCCCACGATCGCAACGAATCCAAGTTTGTAATTTTTCGACCTCGTATGAAGAAGATATGGATTTAAATACGTTTGATAATTAACGAGGAATTAATTATATAATTTACCCCTTATTTTTTCTCTGGAAACCGCCTCAACCATTCTTCGATTTGGGAATGTCATCACCGCCGCCTGCCTGGATGATCGGAGGTTGATCTGACCTGTCCACGGCGTCGGCCTAAGCGTGGCGCACCTCCCCTGTCAACGACGCTACCTCCGACGGCCTACTGCACCCCCAAACTCGCCACGACCGGCGGCTGTTCATGCCCCAAATTCAAGAAAACCATGCATCTAAATTCCATCACTACCGTTGGATTGATAGAGGGCGATGAGCTCTTCAAATTGGCTTTGGAAGATTTGAATTTCGTTAAGTAAAGAGGGAGATCGGAGATAACGAAGTTAGGAACGATTCTGGCCGTATATGATGAAACGGCGGCTAGGGTTTTATGAGGGGTTAGGGTGTTCCAATGAATATATATTTAATTTAAATTTACAAAAATACCCTTGAATTGATACGAACTCCAAACGAAACCCAACGACTGTTGTCCCTAGCGTTTTACCCCCATTCCGAACACAATGGGATATGTTTCATAGGCCCATTCGACTGTTTTAGTCAGTTTTCCTTCAAATTAAAATATAGAATATTCAATATTCGATTTGAACGTACATTTCAATTTGCCGGGGCCACAAACTGATTCGAAAAATTCCAGAAAAATAAATCTAGCTATGTTTTGACGATACGGTCCCAACAAAACTAGTTTCGTCGAATTCTGAGACCGTTTGCAAAATGGCCCATTTCTGGTCGATCCAATTTAACTATAATTGACCAAAACACGTTTTCCTTTGCCACGCTCACATACTAGCTTCAAAAATTATGAAATTTGAAACCTAGCAATAACTTCACATCCCGGATCCAACAAAAGTGGTTTCGTCGAATTCCGAGGTCGTATGCAAAATGGCCAATTTCACGGGCTATATAAATTCCATAGCGACCTTTCTGAAAATTCATTTGGTCATAACTTTTGCTTTCCGCTATGAAACTTCGATTTTTCAGATTCGTTAGAAAGGTATTCACTAACAGATTTAAATATTGTTGGTTTCACTCAAATCCGTTTTGTTTTGCACCCGGTACAGTCCGACAAAGTTTGAATTCAATTTTTGAAACTGCAGCGCCATTTCAGGCCTTGTTTATAATTAGAATTAATTATATTCGTTTTCAAACGTCGATTCAAACTCACTTTTCATTGCTATTATTTAAAATATTTATTTTAAATATTTAAAATCCACTATTTTAGCCAATTTAAAAAAAAAAATTGGTTCATATTTTCCGGGTCGTTACACCGGAAGATAGGGTTTTTACCTTATAACAACCAAACATGCTTGGTACGTTTAAAACAAATCATTTGATACTATTATAAGTGTAAAGTGTATGAAAACAACTTCAAATATAAATGTATCAATCATAGATGACATAGTATCCCATGCTACTATGTCGCCATACTAGGCTCTACAAATAAAACCGAAATATCTCGTATTGGAAATTGGATTTCCATCATGAGTTGAGGCAAAGGGCAAAATCCTCTCCGCTTCGAGACACTCTATCAAATGTCTTAGGACCACTCTCTCTGGGCAACCCATGGATCTTCAGGATCGGTCCTCTCCTACGTTTGAGGATTGGCAATTCCTGAACACATGTTTCCCGGTCCTTACAGAGCTATAATCGAGACGCCTCACATTCCAACAACCACATAGGTAAAAATAATATAAATGTTAGCCAGTTTAATCACTGACACTACCTCTAGCTAGAAAGAAACGTCATGTTCTCCCCGCAGTCACTATCCCGTTTTTGACTCATACCGAGGTGTGAGGCTCGCGAATTCATGCTATACACAAAGTTGCGCCACACATGCCGTGCTTTGATCATCAACCACAAGACTTTGCTTTTCAACAGAAGCCTTAATCATCTGCCACTTAGGCATGCCACACAGGCAATTCACTCCATGCGACTGATGTCCATCGATATACAACCTCTAAGCTCGTAAGTTTCAGAGAAGGGCGTTAAAGCAAGAGAATAAATTCTCCACCGCCAAACAGATGTATATTTAATAGAGATCAACCAACACAGAATAAAATCCAATGTCAGACATACGGTCCATTTACAAGTTCATTCTGGTTCTGAACGAAACCGGAGGCACTTTCCTCGCATATCCATCGATCTCCAAGTACGTCTGGACGATCACCAACTGATTCCCTCCTCTTGGGTGTACAACCCAATCAAGATCATCAGTGATCACCCAAACGATGTGAAGATTTCCGGTCTTCAACCACCGTCTTCATCATCGACATATCGTCGAATCGGTTATTCAGAATGGGTATAAACCCGGCCTTTCCGAATAACCCGCGTATATAATAAACAAATGTTACACAAACACAACATACGCCTTATTCTAACCGTAATTTAGCAAGAGAACAATTCCCCAAATATTAACCCCGAAGGCCGAAACTAATATCAGATCAATACCCAGGAAACCATCCTTCTTAGCTAACTTACAGTTAGTTTCTAAATTTCACATTCTTAGGGAAAGGTTCCCATTAATTTTATCAAAGATAAATTCTTCTAAATTTATTCTTTAATCTTCCTTTGGATATCATTTCAAACCATGTTAAGGTTTTCTAAACTAGTCGGGATTAGCGAACCACACCAAAGTAATTATTTATTTTATTTCCCAATCCCAACCTATTCATCCCATGAAGCAAAGTTGGTAATACTCCATATCTAACACTACGGTGTTATCGGTAAAATTAATTACCTTTTCACGTTCAAATCTAATTAAAGATTTAACTATCGCTTTGGAGCAAAACTGGTGATACTCCATTCTCGATCACTTTCCAAATTTGATAATTTAAATTATCAATTCACATTTCAATCTAATTACAGATTCATTAAAACTCCACTTAGTTTTAATCTTCTCAAAAATCAATATCCTGTCTTTAACTGGTTTAAAGAACCAATGTCATCTAAAACACGGTTCGCGATAAACCCAAAATCACATTCAAATTCAATTCCAATTAATATTATTTAATTGGACAATTTCACTAAATCTTAATTAAAAGATTTATTCTTTTCTTAACTAGGTTCAAGCACAGTGTTATTTAAAACACCACTCACGACGAACCCAAATCACGTTTGATATTAAATACAAGGCTCTGAGTAGAAAATATATTGGCTTATATTCAATATCAAATTCTACGACCAACAAATATCGTATTGGAAATACCGATATAAATATATCTTTCAAATTTCCATAACAATATCTGTTTCATCATGAAATCCAACATCGAAATATTCTGAAGATAATTTCGATTCAAATCCATTTCCATTTTATGTATTCGAATCTTGGTTAGTTTTCAAAACCATTTCAAATCCAATTTATTTATTCGAAAATAATGGATCATAATTCTAGTTCAAAACTAGTTCATTTCGATAAAAATCTATTTTTATCTTTTCAAATATGGAGTTTTTCATCCCAATTCTTCACAAATCATTTCTTATGATTTTACACAAATTATTGATATTTTTATTAATTTTATCAAGACCCACACAGTCGACTTCCATCAACGGCCATCGAACTGCACTTACAACGACCTTTTCCAAATTTGATTTGGACATAATTCCAAATCCAACAAGTAGATTTCAAATTTCTAATATTCATTGGAAAGCTCTTTTCAATATGAAACCAACGGTTCCAGTTTCAGGAGAATCCGACGAACGGATCTCCCGTAATGTCCATTCGAAGTCAATGGTCAAAATTCACGAACTGCCGCGGTGCGGCGCGTTCTATTCAGGCCAATATATATATAATATATATATAATATATATTTCGTCGATTTCCTTTTTAAACGTATTTTATAAATCATTTTAATTTATTTTCAAAACAATTTCAACTTCATATTCAATTTTAAATTAAAATTGAATATTCCATATCATCAATATATAAAAATGATAATATTTTCAAAACGTTATATTTTGAAATCATTTCCTTTTCTATATTCATTATAAAAATGAATATAATCGATATAAATATCGTTCACGTCAAAATGGCGCAAATCTAATCCACACGGCTTTATATATTTCAATAACTTCATTATTCTATTCAACAAATGAATATTTATTCTATTCAACACATGAATCTATATTTCTTTCAACACATGACTATTCTCAACACATGAGTACTGTCAACACATGACTATTTTTGTTATTTAATATATTTTATAAAATTTTGATTTCTATCGTTTAATTCTTTTAATCATACTCCAACCGTAAATTAGTAAGAGAACGATTCCCTAAATATTAACCCCGAAGGCCGAAACCAACATCAGATCAAAACCCAGGAGACCACTCATCTTATCTATTTTCCAGTTAGTTTCAAATTTCATATATGATAAAGATGTAAATTTTATTGTTAAAATATTTCATTCAACACATGAATATTCTCAACACATGAGCATCATCAACACATGACTATTTATTCTATTCAACACATGAATATTTATTTTATAATACTCTTTATTTTCCCAATTGGAATGAGGCCCAATCAATTTCCATTTAATGTTAATTATATGGATTCCATACAACACATGTATATAATAGCAACGATAAATAATCAACTATCATCCAAAGTGCACCATACAACTGCATAAGCATTAAATATAAATAATTAACGCTTACACAGTCTGTCGACCTATCGATCGACATACACTAAATAATTGGGATTAGTGTACGCCAAATATCATCCCAACACCCGTGTGGGGTTTCAATCCACAAACACCGAATTTTATTTGTGCAGTTGGGCGACGTGTAAAAATTTATCGTTCCAATCAATATCCTTCAAATAGATGTACATAAACAAACCGTCCAGTTTGTTAATGAATATTTATTTATTCACATTCACGTTAAAAATTATATTTTTAATGATAATTAATTTATTTCAACACATGAATGTTTTATTGTCTATTTCACATCAACATCACAAACAAATTTCACAACACATCAAACAAGCATACAAGTCGTCCATGGTCTGTGGACGACGGGTGTCAGGTGCTACTAAACACCGTCTGCATCCTAGTATATATTTTAAACTAGAAATTTAAATTAAAGGTGAGGAGTTCTCACAGAGGGTTCCACTCCGTCGTGCTTTGGAATATAACACAGAAACAGATAATAGCAGAACAGAATTAAATAAATACACCAGATAATGAACAATAGAATATACTGGATAAAAGTAATCATCAGAGTTACACAGTATACAGGATCATACTTAGTACAAATACAGTTCATCTATACATTAATGTCTACAGCGGAAAACAAACATAATGTACAATAGGAGCTGAACAGCATAAAAAGAGATAAGTGATAGAATCCATCTTCAGCTCCAGCTATCCGGATAAAGCCTGCTAAACCTGAATACAAGGCTGCCCATGTAGAAAAAGGGGCACCCGAGTTTGAAAGTGAAACAAACTACGAGTCAGTCATAGGACTGGTATGAGAAATCTACTCAACACATTTATAATATGGCTAATCACAGGACCACGCCACTTTCGTGGAACGGGTTTACTCCATTGGATTGCCAGTGCTTTAAAACAAATCATTCTTTTAAATATCGCTATGCTTTTTATAAAAATGAAGCCATTATAAGACTCAGTTCCCATCACACAATGCAACGCAAACCGGAGGATAGAGTTTTTACCTTATAACGGCCAAAATATGCTTGATACGAATAAAACAAAGGCATTTGATATTATTGCTAGTGTTTATATGTTTTGAAAACAATTTCAAATCATAACTATCAATCATAGACGACATGGGTACCATATATCATGTCGCCATATATATATATACAATCAAAACCGCACGATGTCGTATTTGGAAATTGGATTTCCTTTATGAACCAAGGCAAAAGATAGTCCTTCCCGACTTCGAGACTCTCTAGCCCGAGCCTTAGGGTCAGAGCGCATCGACCCTTGGATCGTCAGGGTCGGTCCACCGATGTGGATTAAAATTCCTGAACAATGCGTTTCCCCGCCCTATGGGGCGTAAATAAGCCAATGAATGACTCCATCGGACCCGGATCGTCCGATCAAACCGAGGCGCCTCGCAACAGTAACAACCACATAAGTCAAACTCGTCAGGGCGTGTAAAACCACTGACGACACTTATAGCTAGAAATAAACGCATGTCCTCCCTGAGGTCCTTCCTCCCGTTTCTGGTTCATACCAGGTGTGAGGTTCGCGAATTCACGTTATACACAAAGCTACGCCACACAGGCGGTGCTTTGATCATCACTACAAGACTTTGCTTTTCAACAGAAGCCCTGATCATTTGCCACTTAGGCATGCCACACTAGCAATTCATGCCGTGCGACTGATGTCCATCGATATACAACCTCTGAGCTCGTGCGTTTCAGAGAAGGGCGCTAAGCAAAAGAATAAATTCTCCGCCGCCAAATAGATGTATATTTAATAGAGATCAATCAACACATAATAAAATCCAATGTCTGGCACACAGTCCATTCACAAGTCCGTTCTGGGTCTGAACGAAACCGGAGGCACTATATACCTCGCAAACCCATCGATCACCACGTACGTCTGGACGATCACCACTCATTATCCATATTTCGGGATGCCTCCCAATCAGGACCTCGGTTACCATCCAAACGAGGTGGAGATCTCCGGTCTTCGACCATCGTCCTCATCTTCGATTTCTTATCGTCGATTCAGTTATTCAGAATGGGATAAACCCGGTCTTTCTGGGCAACTCGCGTATATAATAAACAAGAGCAACACTTACATACACACGCATCATTTCAATTCATTAGTCCCGTCAATCAGTAAGAGAGCGATTTCCCAAATATTAACCCCGAAGGCCGAAACCAACATCAGATCAATACCCAAGAAACAATTTGACTTAGCAAACCTTCAGTTAGTTTATAAATTTCACATCCATATCGTTTATAATATTTTATAACAATTTATCGCTATTTTTATTTATTTTAAAATATCTAATTTATTCAAAACGACGCTTCGGGCCATAACGCGGCCGTGGCGCTGTTTTTCTTCAGATTTGATTTACACATATCTGAAAATCTAACCGTTGGATCTTCACAAAATTTACATCATTAGAAAGATCTTTTCAAAACGAATCCAACGGTTCCAGTTTCGGGAAAATCCGACGGTCGGATCTCCCGGTATAATCGTTTGAAGTTTCATTTCAAAATACGAACTGCAGCGTCGTTATTCAATTAAATATAATTATATTTATATATATATATATATAAATATGATCGATTCTGGCGCTGTTTTTCTTTAGATTTGAAATAAACATTCCAGACAATCCAACCATTGGATTTTTACAAAGTTGGTGCCGTTGGAAAGATTTTTCCAAAGCGGACCCAAAGGTTGCGGTTTCGGGAAAATCCGATGGTCGGATCTCCCGGTATAATCGTTTGAAATCACGGTTTCAAAATACGAACTACAGCATCGTTATTCGATATATTTTAATTCTATATATATATATATATATCGATTCTTCGATTTCAAAACTATATTCTTTTCATACATTTGATAAAAACGATATTTTTATCTAACTATCTTCCATTTCATCATTTCACTATTTTTAACAATTCATGTATATAATAAAAATGTGATTTTTATTGTAAAACAATTCATTTCAAAACTCTATTATTTTATATAGTTCATATAAGTAATAAAAATAGGATTTTTATTATAAAACAATTTTTTTCAAAACGAGATTATTTTATATAGTTCATATAGATGATAAAAATGTGATTTTTATTACATAACAATTTATTTCAAAATATGAATACCATTCAACACATGAATTTCAATTCAACGAATGTATATCGATTCAACACATGAAGGTTTTCTATAGTTTATATAAATAGATAAAAAGGTGATTTTTATATTTAAAACACGAATACCATTCAACACATGAATTTCAATTCAACGAATGAATATCGATTCAACACATGAAGGTTTTCTATAGTTTATATATATAGATAAAAATGTGATTTTTATATTTAAAACACGAATACCATTCAACACATGAATTTCTAATCAACGAATGAATACCGATTCAACACATGAAGGTTTTCTGTTCAACGAATAAATATAGTTTTAGCAAATGAAAATAATTCAAACACATGAATATTATTCAAAATTTCGGCAGCATAACGGCAGGGTAGTTAAAACCGGGACCGTCCCTAGTACGGCTCCTCGCTCTACCTTTAAACCTCGCGGTTTTTGACAATGGGGATCATGCATCTAGTTCGCACGTAGGCGGCATGTATATATTTATTTCATTTCCACAAACTAATCCTATGTGGTTTCAACAAAATATTTCTCAACCACAAATGGGTATTTTTCAACCACAATCAATCAATATCAACCACAAACAATTCCAATCAACCATTCGCTATCAATCAATTTTCACACCAATCACAACCAATAAATATCGTCCATGGTTTGTGGACGAGGGGCGTATATATATATATATATATATATATATATAGCAATTCACTTCTATTTCAACACATGTATAATTTTTACAACGCATATATAACTTATACATCGAACGTACAACTTATACAACGCTTATACATGAGGTGTACAACGCTTATATAACTCATACATCGACTATATAATTTATACATCGTCGTTTTCCATATCGTTTATAAATTAGAAATCTCACATTGGGTTCCACTCCACCAAAAATAGCAGAAGGCTCAGAAAAATATGCGGTCTCTTCTAGAAGGTAGAAGACGTCCACACGAGTCCACTGTCTCTTGTTTCACTGAATTTCGTCAACACACGAAAAAGATATGATTTTTCAAAGTTTGCAACGGTTTAAAGGTGTTAAAACTGTTGAAAATATATATAGCCGTACCTCAGCTGGAAGGTTCAAAACTAGGTTGCGATTTTTCTTCGAATCCGCGCAGTGATATGACGATCGGCCAACACCACGTGGAGCAGCTTGGAGAGGCACGCGCAACCATGGTGGTGCAGGCGAACTCGACGGCGCCGTTGATCCACGGCGGAGCGATGAAGGTCGGATCTTTGAGGGCTCGGTTCTCGCGATTCACCAGACGAGAGGGGGTGCCACGACCATGGATTTGAAGCTTGAGGGGAGCTCTTCAAAAACCCCAACCGGGTCGAAGGCTATCAGTGCGTGTAGGAGGACAAAACGAGGGGGAAAGCTTTGAAGAACTTCCGCTGTGCGTTCTGGATGATATCGGGGAGAGAGAAGAATGCGTGGACCAATGGGATTTTTTATTAATTTATATATTTTTAAATTTCGAAAATACCCTCTTTCACACACGAACCCCAATTCAAACCCAATGACTGTCGTCCCTAGTGTTTTACCCCCATTCCGAACACAATGGGATATGTTTCGAAGGCCTATTCGAATGTTTCAGTCAGTTTTCATTTAAATTAAAATATATAACATTCAATATTCGATTTGAACGTACATTTCAATTTGCCAGGGCCACAAACTGATTCAAAAAATTCCAGAAAAATAAATCTGGCTATGTTTTGACGATACGGTCCCAACAAAACTAGTTTCGACGAATTCCAAGACCGTTTGCAAAAAGGCCCATTTCTGGTCGATCCAATTTAACTATAATTGACCAAAACACGTTTTCCTTTGCCACGCTCACATACTAGCTTAAAAAATTATGAAATTTGAAACCTAGCAATAACTTCACATCCCGAATCCAACAAAAGTGGTTTCGTCGAATTCCGAGGTCGTATGCAAAATGGCCAATTTCACGGGCTATATAAATTCCATAGCGACCTTTCTGAAAACTCATTTGGCCATAACTTTTTCTTTCCGCTATGAAACTTCGATTTTTCAGATTCGTTAGAAAGGTATTCACTAACAGATTTAAATATTTTTGGTTTCACTCAAATCCGTTTTGTTTTGCACCCGGTACAGTCCGACAAAGTTTGAATTCAATTTTTGAAACTGCAGCGCCATTTCAGGCCTTGTTTATAATTAGAATTAATTATATTCGTTTTCGAACGTCGATTCAAACTCACTTTTCATCGCTATTATTTAAAATATTTATTTTAAATATTTAAAATCCATTATTTTAGCCAATTTAAATTTTTTAAATTGGTTCAAATTTTCTAGGTCGTTACAATCTCCCCCACTTAAAACTTTTCATCCCCGAAAAGGAACAAAGTCGAAAGTGGTTTGATTAATCAACTCTACGTTCAATCTGACTTCCATTCTCCAACTTTTCAGTTTCTGAGAATTTTCAAATTCTTCAAAAATTTGGCTAACACCCGGAATTTTCGAAAAATTTCGCCATAACCTCCTTTGTACGGGGAGAGGTTTGGAAATTTATTGGGCCGTATTAGGTACCCAATAAATCCTAATACGCATACACATATTTATAGTGATATATTCTGGTGTTTACAGGGGAGCGTGTATTGATAATAACTCCAGAGAATAAATTCTCGTCACCTTGTCAAAGCCTGAGGGAGTGTGTATTTTAAATGCTCCAGAGGATAAATCCTCATCACCTCGTCCCGTGTGGGAAATAAATAGTCTGTGTGTCGTTTCTACTAACTAGAGAGACGTGATTATTGTCAACTCCAGACCCGTGTGGGGTTTTTTATTAATCTGGCAAATTTATCGTTACAATTTAAATAGTCCACATCAGTCATCAGTTCAACCTGTAAAATATAGTCCTCGCCATACAAGCCTCTCGCTCGTATGGTAAATCTTCCACCTCGTCACACAAAGCTCCAAATGCTTATGTGGTATATGATGAAGTATGCCTATCTTCTGAAGTATGCCATGTAATGTAGTTCAAAATTAATAGTTACTTTCCTATGGCGACATTTATTTTTACACACAGAATAACCAGCACTCCACATCCAATGGCATTCACAGGAGTTGATATAATAATATTTCGCATCCAACTCATTAAGGTTTACCTATTTGTCGGGCACGCAAATAAAATCTTTACTCAACAGCTAATCCATTTACCTGTTCCAACATATATAATGCACATGTATATATTTCTATCTATTTTCTACCAAGATCAATGTGTGATTTAAATGAATAAATTCTACCATTATTCTATTGTTGATTAAATTAACTATTGTTTCAATAATTCAATTAATCAAATTTACTATCACACAACCCAAACAACAATCAAATTGTTTTTAACTTTTCAAAATCATACAAATCAATTTCTATACTCTTTTAAAATCATTCAGACTATAGAATTAAAAGTGCACATCCATGGAAAGGAAATAACAACAGAGTAGAGAACTAATTGGTAATGCAAAGTATGGTAAATGTCCTTGCATCGGAGTCAATCAGAAATATCTACTCGACATCTAGGATAGGCTTTCTGAATGCTCTCCTCAGTTTCCCAAGTACAATCTCGTGGATCTCCACTCCATTGCACTTTGACCAAGTGAACCTTCTTGTTCCTCAGCTCTTTGGTTTCTTTGCCGATAATCTTTAGTGGCTCTCTTCTCACAGCTAATTCTGGAGTAATTTCAATATCCTGTTGAGCTGCTTCTTCCACGATCAAGTCTGGATCATGAACGTGCTTTCGAAGTTGAGATATGTGAAATACATCATGAACTCCAGGCAACCAATAAGGCAATTTAACCCCCTAAGCGAGAGTTCCTATCCGTTCCAGAATAGGAAACGGACCAATGAATTTGGGCGCCAACTTTCCAGTTTTACCGAACCGGATTACCCCTCTCATCGGCAATACTTTCAAATATACATAGTTGCTAACAACAAAGGATATATCTCTTCTTCTCCTATCGGCATAGCTCTTTTGTCGGCTTTGAGCGGCGAGTAATCGCTTTTTAATAAAATCAACTTTGTCGGCAGCTTCTCGGATCATATCGGGCCCCAATACAAGTCTATTATCGGGTTCGACCCAACAAGCAGGAGATCGGCACGGTCTACCATATAATGCTTCGAATGGCGACATTGTCAGGCTCGCCTGGTAGCTGTTATTATATGAGAATTCAGCCAAATGCAGATGGTCTTCCCATGATCCACCGAAATCTAGAACACATGCCCGTAATAGATCTTCTAAAATACGATTCACCCTCTCAGTCTGACCATCTGTCTGAGGATGATAGGCGGTGCTCAAGTTCAGTTTTGTTCCCAGCTCTACTTGAAATGCCTCCCAGAATTTACTAGTAAATATTGTATCTCTATCACTGACTATACTGAGCGGCACTCCATGTAGTCTAACTATTTCCTTGAAGTAAATCTGCGCCAGACTCTGAGCAGTTCTGTTTGATCTGACAGGTATAAAATGGGCGGTCTTCGTGAAGCGATCTATGATCACCCAAATACTGTCATTACCTTTTCTGGTTTTGGGCAGACCATCAATGAAGTCCATGGAAATATGTTCCCACTTCCAACCCGGAACGTCTAGCGGTTGTAATAATCCAGCTAGTTTCTGTTGGTCGCTTTTGACTAGCTGGCAAGTAGGGCATCGGCTAACATACAAAGAAATGTCCCTCTTCATCGACTTCCACCAGAAAGTGCGTTTGATGTCATTGTACATTTTGCTTACTCCCGGATGGATACTAAGTTTTGACTTGTGGCATTCATCCAAAACTTCCTTTCGGAGCTCAACAATGTTAGGAACACAGATTCGACCTTTCAGCCTTAGAATCCCCTCATTATCAACTTGGAAACTCGAGGGTTCGCCTTGTTGAATTATCTCTCTGATCTTCTGAATGAAGTGATCATCCCTCTGAAGAGCAGATATTTTATCTAGCAATGAAGTCATGATAATAAAACTGGCGATCATTTCATTCTTTCGGCTTAACGCATCGGCCATGACATTAGCTTTCCCTGGAGTGTATATAATCTCAAGGTCATATGCTGCAAGAAACTCCAGCCAACGTTGCTGCCTCAGATTCAAGTCTTTCTGGGTGAACAGATACTTTAACGACTGGTGATCTGTAAACAGTTCAAATCTCTCACCCAGAAGATAGTGCCTCCAGATTTTCAAAGCGAATACTATCGCCAATAACTCAAGATCATGAGTGACGTAGTTTTTCTCATGCGGCTTCAGCTGACGGCTAGCATAAGCAATCACTTGACCCCTTTGCATTAACAATGCGCCAAGGCCTTCTCTAGAAGCATCAGTCCAGACTTTCAAATCCTGATTGCCGTCGATAATGGTTAACACTGGAGCAGTAGTTAATCTTAACTTTAGCTCTTCAAAAGCCTCCTCACTTTCTGGAGTCCATTTGAATTTAGAGTGCTTCTTTGTAAGCTTCGTTAAGTGACCAGATATCTTCGAAAAGTTTTTAACGAACTTCCGGTAATAGCTAGCCAATCCGAGAAAACTGCGGACTTTTGTGGGAGTACTAGGCTGCTTCCAATTCTGAATAGCTGTGATTTTACTTGGATCCACAACAATTCCTTCTTTCGATACAACGTGGCCCAGAAATTTGACTTCTTCTTGCCATAATATACATTTGGAAACCTTTGCTTTCAACACATTCCTTCTGCGGATTTCCAGAACCTGTTCCAAATGCTTTTCATGTTCGGCCTTTGATTTAGAGAAGATTAGGATATCATCAATGAAAACCAGAACAAATTTATTCAATACTCCTCTGAATACTCTGTTCATTAGATCGACGAAATAGGCTGGAGCGTTACATAAGCCGAACGGCATTACTAACCACTCGTAGAATAGGTCGGGACCTCTAAATGCTGTCAAAGGAACACACTCCTCGGCGATACGAAGTTGATGGAAGCCTGTAGCTAGGTCCATCCTTGAGAATACTTGTGCTCCATTCAGATGATCCAATAAATCATCAATCCGCGGCAATGGATATTTATTCTTTATTGTCTGTTTGTTCAGATCACGATAGTCCACACATAGACGTAGAGTACCATCAGATTTTAGGACAAACACCGCTGCTGCTCCCCAATTAGAGAAACTAGGCCTGATCAGGCCCTTCTATACGAGCTATCATGTTTGATTGTCTAATTCCTCCTTCTCTTTCAAGGACATTCTTCGAATAGCATGAACTACCGGCCTTGCATTCGGAATTAAAGCAATTTTTAAATCTATTTCTCTCTGCGGAGGTAAGCGAACAACTTCTTCGAACACATCCGCATAGTTCTTGACGACAGGAATATCTTTGATGAGGTCAGGAATATTCTCTGTGATTTCAGGGATATTTTCTATTTGGGCTGGAGAAACATCGAGAGCTGCCCAGAAGTCTTTTTTATTAGCATTCTGACCTTCACAGGGAATGGTTATATAATCACCTGATTTAATCTTCGCCTTTACGACTCTGTCGGCGCATTTAACTTCAGCTTCATATTTGGTCAACCGGTCTAACCCCAAGATAAGATCAAACTCTTTAAAATTCATGACGACCGCGATGGTAGGAAACCGATAACGAGAAAAGGAAACCGACACTCCACAAACCCAACTGAGATCAATGGAACCCCCAACCGGATTCTGGACAGTCATTGGTTCCTTGAGCTTTTTCAAATTCAAATCCAGTTTCTTAGCTGCATCCTTTGCAATGAAGCTTCGTGACGCGCCTGTTCACAGTACTTTAACTGGAATATCTTTGACAGTTAGCGTGCCTTCTAAAACATCTGGCCTTTCTTGAATAACTGTGGGCTCAGAAGCTTCTGCTACTTCATTCACTTGAACTATTTCAGGCTTGTTTAAGAGCGGGCAATCCTTTGCAAGATGACCAACCTCGTGGCACTGTTTGCACTCCATATTCTCTTGAAACTCTCCATCAGTTCTGAATCTTTTCTTCTTTTGCTTTCGATTGGCTCTATATCCCTCTTTTCTTTGTTTCTTTAAAGATCTGCAACTCATCGACAAATGTCCTTTCTTATTGCAGTTAGAGAAAATAGCAGTTGTTACTGGTTCATTCCCAGACTTAGCCCATTTTCTCTTGGCACTGGGCTTCTCACTGACCTCAGACCTCGTACTGGCTTCAGGAATATCGGTTTCCGACTCTTCTTTGTTGCTAGAACAGACTTCCTCTTCGTCGCGCAACTTACCTTTCTTATGGAGATCTTCATACTGATAAGCCATATAAATCATTTCAGAAAAAGGAAGCTTCACATTCCTCATCACACTATTCTGATATTTTCTTTGTAGGCCATGAATAAATCTCAGATTTTTCCTCTTCGGATCTTGAATCAGATGAGGAGCAAAATGAGCAAGTTCGTTGAATTTCTTATGATATTCTGGGATGGTCATATCACCTTGTATCAGATAAGAAAATTCATCACATAATCACTCCGTCGCTTCAGGAGGAGTAAATCTTTCTAGGAAAATCTCTTTGAATCTGTCCCAGGTGATATCACCTTCTGGATTATCTTTGATGATTGTTTCCCACCAGATTAAAGCTTCTTCTTTGAGCGCCCAAGAGGCTACTAATCTTTTCTGATCATCTCTCAACTGGATACGTTCAAATATTCTTTCTGCAGAGCTCACCCAAGCTTGAGTTTGAATAATAGATTCATTGCCCGAGAACTGTGCTCCGTTCAGATTTCGATATCTCTTTAATAGAGCCTCTAGATCGGGTTCTGCATTTCTCCTGTTTCTGACACTCATTTTTCTAGCACTTCTGCAATTAGCAGATCAAGTGTCAGGTCACAAAAAAAGATAATTTAAAATATAGAAACACATACTTCAAATGTAAATGTGTCTATCGAGGTGTAATTCCATTCTGCTTTACTCATACTAGGATATTACTGATCCTATCTGTATAGAGTTGCCCGTCCTAGAACACTAATAGTTCTATTTCTGACGAGTTCGTTCATATGTTATATTCCAGAACTAAGCTTAACCAAAGCTCTGATACCACGTTGAGACGACCCCATTTCCCGTACAGACGGAGACAAGGGTAATCTTTGGAATATAACACAAAAACAGATAATAGCAGAACATAATTAAATAAATACACCAGATAATGAACAATAGAATATACTGGATAAAAGTAATCATCAGAGTTAGACAGTATACAGGATCATACTTAGTACAAATACACTTCAGCTATACATAAGTGTCTACAGCGAAAAAAAAAACATAATGTACAATAGGAGCTGAACAACATAAAAAGAGATAAGTGATAGAATCCATCTTCAGCTCCAACTATCCGGATAAAGCCTGCTAAACCTGAATATAAGGCTGCCCATGTAGAAAAAGGGGCACCCGAGTTTGAAAGTGGAACAAACTACGAGTCAGTCATGGGACTGGTATGAGAAATCTACTCAACACATTTATAATATGGCTAATCACAGGACCACGCCACTTTCGTGGAACGGGTTTACTCCATTGGATTGCCAGTGCTTTAAAACAAATCATTCTTTTAAACATCGCTATGCTTTTTATAAAAATGAAGCCATTATAAGACTCAGTTCCCATCACACAATGCAACGCAAACCAGAGGATAGAGTTTTTACCTTATAACGGCCAAAATATGCTTGATACGAATAAAACAAAGGCATTTGATATTATTGCTAGTGTTTATATGTTTTGAAAACAATTTCAAATCATAACTATCAATCATAGACGGCATGGGTACCATATATCATGTCGCTATATATATATATATATATATATATATACAATCAAAACCGCACGATGTCGTATTTGGAAATTGGATTTCCGTCATGAACCAAGGCAAAAGATAGTCCTTACCGACTTCGAGACTCTCTAGCCCGAGCCTCAGGGTCAGAGCGCATCGACCCTTGGATCGTCCGGGCCGGTCCACCAATGTGGATTAAAATTCCTGAACAATGCGTTTCCCCGCCCTATGGGGCGTAAATGAGCCAATGAATGACTCCATCGGACCTGGATCGTCCGATCAAATCGAGGTTCCTCGCAACAGTAACAACCACATAAGTCAAACTCGTCAGGGCATGTAAAACCACTGACGCCACTTCTAGCTAGAAAGAAACGCATGTCCTCCCTGAGGTCCTTCCTTCCGTTTCTGGTTCATACCGGGTGTGAGGTTCGCGAATTCACGTTATACACAAAGCTACGCCACACAGGCGGTGCTTTGATCATCACTACAAGACTTTGCTTTTCAACAGAAGCCCTGATCATTTACCACTTAGGCATGCCACACTAGCAATTCATGTCATGCGACTGATGTCCATCGATATACAACCTCTGAGCTCGTGCGTTTCAGAGAAGGGCATTAAGCAAAAGAATAAATTCTCCGTCGCCAAATAGATGTATATTTAACAGAGATCAATCAACACAGAATAAAATCCAATGTCAGACACACAGTCCATTTACAAGTCCGTTCTGGGTCTGAACGAAACCGGAGGCACTATATACCTCGCAAATCCATCGATCACCACGTACGTCTAGACGATCACCACTCATTATCCATATTTCGGGATGCCTCCCAATTAGGACCTCGGTTACCATCCAAACGAGATGGAGATCTCCGGTCTTCGACCATCGTCCTCATCTTCGATTTCTTATCGTCGATTCAGTTATTCAGAATGGGATAAACCCGGTCTTTCTGAGCAGCTCGTATATAATAAACAAGTGCAACACAAACATACGCACACATCATTTCAATTCATTAATCACTAACCGTCAATCAGTAAGAGAGAGATTTCCCAAATATTAACCCCGAAGGCCGAAACCAACATCAGATCAATACCCAAGAAACCATTCGACTTAGCCAACCTTCAGTTAGTTTCTAAATTTCACATCCATATCGTTTATAATATTTTATAATGATTTATCGCGATTTTTATTTATTTTAAAATAGCTAATTTATTCAAAATGACGCTTCGGGGCATAACGCGTCCGTGGCGCTGTTTTTCTTCAGATTTGATTTACACATATCTGAAAATCTAACCGTTGGATCTTCACAAAATTTACATCATTAGAAAGATCTTTTCAAAACGAATCCAACGGTTCCAGTTTCGGGAAAATCCGACGGTCGGATCTCCCGGTATAATCGTTTGAAGTTTCGATTTCAAAATACGAAATGCAACGTCGTTATTCTATTAAATATTTATATATATATATATATATATATATATATATATAATCGATTCTGGCGCTGTTTTTCTTTAGATTTGAATTAAACATTCTAGACAATCCAACCGTTGGATTTTTACAAAGTTGGTGCCGTTGGAAAGATTTTTCCAAAGCGAACCCAACGGTTGCGATTTCAGGAAAATCCGATGGTCGGATCTCCCGGTATAATCGTTTGAAATCACGGTTTCAAAATACGAACTGCAGCATCGTTATTCGATATATTTTAATTCTATTTATATATCTATATCGATTCTTCGATTTCAAAACTATATTCTTTTCATACATTTGATAAAAACGATATTTTTATCTAACTGTCTTCTATTTAATCATTTCACTATTTTTAACAATTCATGTATATAATAAAAATGTGATTTTTATTGTAAAACAATTCATTTCAAAACTCTATTATTTTATATAGCTCATATAGGTCATAAAAATAGGATTTTTATTATAAAACAATTTCTTTCAAAACGAGATTATTTTATATAATTCATATAGATGATAAAAATGTGATTTTTATTATAAAACAATTTATTTCAAAATATGAATACCATTCAACACATGAGTTTCAATTCAACGAATGAATATCGATTCAACACATGAAGGTTTTCTATAGTTTATATAAATAGATAAAAAGGTGATTTTTATATTTAAAACACGAATACCATTCAACACATGAATTTCAATTCAACGAATGAATATCGATTCAACACATGAAGGTTTTCTATAGTTTATATATATAGATAAAAATGTGATTTTTATATTTAAAACACGAATACCATTCAACACATGAATTTCTAATCAACGAATGAATATCGATTCAACACATGAAGGTTTTCTATTCAACGAATAAATATAATTTTAGCAAATGAAAATAATTCAAACACATGAATATTATTCAAAATTTCGGCAGCATAACGGCAGGGTAGTTAAAACCGGGACCGTCCCTAGTACGGCTCCTCGCTCTACCTTAAAACCTCGCGGTTTTTGACAATGGGGATCATGCATCTAGTTCGCACGCAGGCGGCATGTATATATTTATTTCATTTCCACAAACTAATCCTATGTGGTTTCAACCAAATATTTCTCAACCACAAATGGGTATTTTTCAACCACAATCAATCAATATCAACCACAAACAATTCCAATCAACCATTCGCTATCAATCAATTTTCACACCAATCACAACTAATAAATATCGTCCATGGTTTGTGGACGAGGGGCGTATATATATATATATATATATATATATATATATATATATATATATATATATAGCAATTCGCTTCTATTTCAACACATATATAACTTATACATCGAACGTACAACTTATACAACGCTTATACATGAGGTGTACAACGCTTATATAACTCATACATCGACT
Source organism: Allium sativum (assembly GCA_030737875.1). Classification (NCBI taxonomy): domain Eukaryota; kingdom Viridiplantae; phylum Streptophyta; class Magnoliopsida; order Asparagales; family Amaryllidaceae; genus Allium; species Allium sativum. Next base: position 6,787 of record JASFAX010007007.1, on the reverse strand, counting down.
ATATAATTTATACATCGTCGTTTTCCATATCGTTTATAAATTAGAAATCTCACATTGGGTTCCACTCCACCAAAAATAGCAGAAGCCTCAGAAAAATATGCGATCTCTTCTAGAAGGTAGAAGACGTCCGCACGAGTCCACTGTCTCTTGTTTCACTGAATTTCGTCAACACACGAAAAAGATATGATTTTTCAAAGTTTGCAACGGTTTGAAGGTGTTAAAACTGTTGAAAATATATATAGCCGTACCTCAGCTGAAAGGTTCAAAACTAGGTTGCGATTTTTCTTCGAATCCGCGCAGTGATATGACGATCGGCCAACACCACGTGGAGCAGCTTGGAGAGGCGCGCGCAACCATGGTGGTGCAGGAGAACTCGACGACGCCGTTGATCCACGGCGGAGTGATGAAGGTCGGATCTTTGAGGGCTCGGTTCTCGCGATTCACCAGACGAGAGGGGGTGCCACGACCATGGATTTGAAGCTTGAGGGAGCTCTTCAAAAACCCCAACTGGGTCGAAGGCTATCGGTGCGTGTAGGAGGAGAAAACGAGGGGGAAAGCTTTGAAGAACTTCCGCCGTGCGTTCTGGATGATATCGGGGAGAGAGAAGAATGCGTGGACCAATAGGATTTTTTATTAATTTATATATTTTTAAATTTCGAAAATAACCTCTTTCACACACGAACCCCAATTCAAACCCAACGACTGTCGTGGCTAGTGTTTTACCCCCATTCCAAACACAATGGGATATGTTTCGAAGGCCCATTCGAATGTTTCAGTCAGTTTTCATTCAAATTAAAATATATAACATTCAATATTCGATTTGAACGTACATTTCAATTTGCCAGGGCCACAAACTGATTCGAAAAATTCCAGAAAAATAAATCTGGCTATGCTTTGACGATACGGTTCCAACAAAACTAGTTTCGACGAATTCCGAGACCGTTTGCAAAAAGGCCCATTTCTGGTCGATCCAATTTAACTATAATTGACCAAAACACGTTTTCCTTTGCCACGCTCACATACTAGCTTCAAAAATTATGAAATTTGAAATCTAGCAATAACTTCACATCTCGGATCCAACAAAAGTGGTTTCGTCGAATTCCGAGGTCGTATGCAAAATGGCCAATTTCACGGGCTATATAAATTCCATAGAGACCTTTCTGAAAATTCATTTGGCCATAACTTTTTCTTTCCGCTATGAAACTTCGAGTTTTCAGATTCTTTAGAAAGGTATTCACTAACAGATTTAAATATTTTTGGTTTCACTCAAATCCGTTTTGTTTTGCACCCGGTACAGTCCGACAAAGTTTGAATTCAATTTTTGAAACTACAGCGCCATTTCAGGCCTTGTTTATAATTAGAATTAATTATATTCGTTTTCGAATGTTGATTCAAACTCACTTTTCATCGTTATTATTTAAAATATCTATTTTAAATATTTAAAATCCATTATTTTAGCCAATTTAAAATTTTTAAATTGGTTCAGATTTTCTGGGTCGTTACAGCAGTCCTTTTCCCGTTGTTAATAATAAAAATTATATTTTTATCACTTCATTTCAATAAATAAAAATCATATTTTTATTTCTACTTCATATATAATTTTTCGACGCTTCATTCTATATAAAAATTATATTTTTATATTTCTACTTCATATATAAAGATCAAATTTTTATATCATCCCTATAAAAATCACATTTTTATTTCAACATATATAATAGAAATCAGATTTTTATTTCGCTACATATATAAAGATCAAGTTTTTATTAGTTATATAATATAAAAATCGTATTTTTATTCTTTCTATACTATAAAAAATCTCGTCTTTACTAAGTTAAAAATATTATCTTTCTTTGATTAAAAATCATATGTTTTTCCCTTTGAAAGATCAAACCTTTTAACTTCCAAAAATCCAGTCTTTTTACTTCTTCTTTTCATAAGATAAAAATCATGTTTTTATTATTCTAAAAATATAAAAATCATACCTTTCTTGTGTATAAAAATCAAACCTTTCTTGTATATAAAAATCAATCCTTTCTTTATAGAAAAATATAAACTTAACACAATATTTTCTATATTAAAAACTGAAATTAAATTCAAATAGAAAAACTCACCTTTACTACTCAAAAATCGAAGCTTTTGGTGTATGGAGTTTCAGATCGAACCGGTGGTTGGGGGGGCTGCTGCTGCCGCGCGCCGGGGTGTCTCAGGTCAGGCAGTCGGGGGGTTGGGGGATTTAGAGAAGAACGGGCGAGAGGGTAGGGGAAGAGGAGGGGAGAAGAAGAAGAGTGGGGGCGACGCGACTTGGCTGTCGGAGGAGAGAAGCAGGGGGTGGCGCGTCGACTGGAGAGGGGGAGGAAAAAGGGGAAGAGAGGAGCGAAGGGGGTAGAGATGGAGGAAGAGGGGGCCTCGCCCTGGCGGCGGCGCGCCAGAGGGAGCGGCGGTGGCGCCGCTGGGAGGAGCACGGCTCCTCCCCCTTTTTTTTACTTCGTTGACTGAGTGCAGAGAAAAGGTGGGGGGGGAAGGGTTTAAACGAAAATTATACATATAAATATATTTATTTAATTAATTTCAAAAAGCGACTTTTTATTTCGACCTCAAAACGAGACCCCCCGCCTATCATCCCTTGCTAATTACCCCCATTCCGAACACAATGGTATATGTATCGTAGGCTAATTCAACCATTTCGATCAGTTTTCGTCAAAATCAAAATATAAATCTATATATTGAATTTGAACGCACATTTCAACTTACCGGGGCCACCTATGAACTCTAAAAATTCCCCCAAAATATTTTCTAGCTTCGTATTGACGATACAGTTCTAACAAAACTAATTTCATCGAATTCTAAGACCGTTTGAAAATTTTCCATTTTCCAGTCGGTTAAAATCAACTGAAACTGGTCAAACGCATTTTCCTTTGCCACGCTCACATATTGATTCGAAAAATTACGAACTTTGGAATCTAGCAATAACTTGACATCATGGATCCAACAAAAGTGGTTTCGTCGAAAACAGAGGTTGTTTGCAAAATTCCCATTTTTAAGGGCCAGAATTCCATAGCGACTATTCTGAATTTTCAACTGGACATAACTTTTTATCCCCGCTATGAAATTTTGATTTTTCGGACTCGTTGGAAAGATATTGTCAATTAGATTCTAATATTTTTGGTTTCGCCAAAATCCGGTTTATTTTGCACCCGGTACATTCATTTGAACTTTGAAATCGAATTTTCGAGCTACCGCGCTATTTTCAATTCCTTTTATAATTAAAAATAAATATTTATATTATAACGACGATTCAAATAAATATATACGTTCTAATTCTGTTCAAAATAAATTTCTTGTCGATATTATTTAAAATAAATCATCTTAAATATCCAAAATTCACTAAAATTGCCAAAATAAACATTTTAAATTGGCTCAGAATTTTCGGGTTGTTACAGAAAAAGAAAATCCAAAAGCCAAGCGGCTTGCCAACTGGCTCATAAAGTCACCAAACCCAATCAATATAGTAAATATTTACCTTTATGTTGAGCATACAATTTTATTCCTCTTCTTAGCTTCCATTTAATAACATGTCCAATATATATATATATATATATATATATATATATATATATGTCCATTTCCTACTAATTTCCAATTTAGTTCGACATTAACGTTAAGTTTGACTTATCTCAACTTGTTTTCCGTTCTTATATTGGTTTTATTATTCTAATTTTATTTACCTTCACTTAAGTTAATTTTAGTTTTTTAATTCACTTTTATCTTTTCAATCTATTTAACTTGTACCAGTTAAATTTAGAGCTTAACTCATCTTAATCATTTCTCAAATTACGAATATTAAGTTTTAACAAAGTTCTTAGCTTAAGGTTATTCTTTCCTTTATCTTGTTTATTCAAATCATTTTTGAATTCTTATCTAAATGGGTTTAAGCATATTTTAAGATTTCAATTGGAATCATATAGTCATCCGACTTTCGAAACTCAAAAATAAACACTGGTGATGTCATGATAATATCCAGAATCAAGCGATTAGAATGTGACTCTATATCTATCTAGTATATTCGAGACTTTGTATATACCTTAGCTGAGAGTATATTCAAAATCTTCTTGTACTCGATAGTCCAATCTTAACATCAAATAAAATACTCAATCTCTTATTATAAGACAATCAAGTGGGTTATCCATATATAATATTTCAAAACCAGATTCATTTTTATAAATACGCAATTCCGTTCCTATATATATAATACTCTTTAAACTCATTCTAAGACATTACTAACCCTATCTCTAATGAGTCACTCTTCTATTATATTAGTAATCCTATCTCTGACGAGTTCTTTCCTTCTGTTCAAATGAGTCGTACCCTAAAGCTTTGTATAAACCAAAGCTCTAATACCAGATGTGATGATCCTTATTTTTGCTTGGTTTAAACCGATAGTTAAACCGACTTAAACCGAACAACTAGACGTATCGCTTGGGGTTACAACTAATAAGAAGTGAACAAAATAACTTTTTCATTATCATTACAATAAATTTACATCAGAGCACAACTTACATCAGAGTACAATAATAAATACATGCACAATGGAAAACATAAACTCTCAATGGAAGAACTAAAATGCTCTGGACACAACTCTTGATTCAATCTAGCACTTGCTCTATAAAATATCTGCAAACTAAAAATACTAGGCTGCTCGGGTAGAAAATATGGGCATCCAGAGTTTAGGGAAAAAACAATAAACTTCGGATCAATCATGGGACCGGTGTGAGAACTAAACAGTTATTTACTTTATTTAAAGTTAAGTATATCACAGGACCACGACGTATAACATAGAACGGGTTTTCACCACATGAATACCAATCATAAACTACTCGCAATGATTTTTGAAAATGAAGCTACCATAAGACTCGCATCCTATCACACAATGCAACGCACACCAAAGGAGCAAGTTTTGCCTTATGAAAACCAAATATGCTTGGTATGCGAAAGTCTCTTTTATTATTACTAGTGCATAGTGTGGAAATCACTTTCGAATGTAAATGTACAAATCAAAGAAGACGTAGGTACCAATATATTATATCTACATACACAAAGCGCAACTAAAACCGTTAAGGGTTTGTATGGGAAGTTAGGTTCCATTAATGACCAAAGCAAAGAATCTTCCTTAACCATTCAGAACAACTCTAGCGGGATGTCCCAAGACTCAACAAATGATCCTTCAGAGCAGCAGAGCTGACTAGAATTAATGAGCTGGTACCTAAACATAATGTCCCTCGGTCGTATTTGACAATTCTGAGGTACCTCGATCCATCATCCACATAAGTGAATTTGCCACTGCTCCATACCATAGCATCGCTTTTTAACTAGAAGGAAACATATGTCATTATCTCTACGGTCCATTATCTTGTTTCGGGCATTCATGGGTTGTGAAGCTCTAAAGTCACATTTCAACACAAAGCTATGCTATATCAGTCATGCTTTGATCATCATCCATAATGCTTCACTTTTCAACAAAAAGCTTTGATCGGCTCAGCACTTAGCATGCCACATTGTCAATTCACAACATATAATCAGTGTCTATTAATATATAACCCTTTGAGCACATATGTCCCAAAGGAGGCAATTAAGCGAAGAGAATAAATCCTCCGCCACCAACTGATATAAATCAATAGAAACTAATTGATTATGTCGTAAGTTCCAACGTCAGACACATCATTTACAAGTTCATTCTGAGTTGTGAACAAAATGGAAGACACCTTATTCCTCACCAAACAATTGGAGAGAGGCCCTTACAAATCTGGACAATCAAGTACATCTAGATTTCTGCCAGTCATAACCTCGTATTGGGTGTACCTCCCAGTCGAGACATCAACAATAAATCTAAATGTGTGAAAATGCCCAGTCTTCAACCATTGTCTTCATTATCTACAATACTCGTTGTATAACTATTTAGAATGTGTTAGAACCCGGTCTTTCCGAAATAACTCGCGCATCTTTAAAACCCATTCTGATATACAAGGATATCACGAGCCTCATTCCGCTTTGAAATATTCTTTTACTCAAATAATTTTTACATTGGGAATTACTCCCATTTAAATCTTATCAAAGATTTACATTGTTTAAACCCTTATTTAAATCTGTTCCTTGGAAATTACTTCAAAAGATTATAAAATTTCATTTCACAAACTGAACTCAAGTCAAGTTTTCTACGCTTTGTCGGGATTATTGAATCCCATGAAAAGGTAATTTCTAAAATAATTATCTCATTCCCATCTTATTCATCCCATGGAGAAAAACTGGTGGTACTCATATCTAATACCCATGTATTTTGGTAAGTTTGTTTACCTTCTTTCATTTCAAATCTGATTAAAGATTTAAATCACCTTTACGGTTAAACACATTTATCCCGAACCCAACCCATTCATTGTGTAACATCCCGTATTTTTGGCAGCCAAATATTTAATTTAATTTATTTATTTTAAATATTATATTTGGAATATTAATAGATTTTAATATTGAATTCGTTATTAAAACGAAGTTTTAATGTTAATTTTATTTATAATATAAAACGAGCTCGAATTAGCGCGGCAGTTCGTAATATTTGGTTTTGAACTTCAACTGAGAATACGCGATCCGATATAAGTCGGATTTCTGTGAAAAAAGAAATGTTGGAACCGTATTGACGATAATTTTCATATGAAAGAGAAAGATCCAGATTTCGTATTTTACAAAGTTAGTTATAGCCAAAACAAAATTTGAAATAATCGCTGTGGAAATCGTTATT
>JASFAX010007006.1:0-28488 GCA_030737875.1 Allium sativum | reverse complement strand
TTGTAAATATGCGGTTGGATATTTTCCAATCACTTTACACGTTGAAGACATAAAGGCATTTGATCCAAACAAAGCTTATGGTAGGAGAAGTTTTGATCTTTCTACCTATTCAAAGTATTTTGATGACAGATTATCTGGACATTAAGTATGATTTAGAAGTTGAGCTGGCCTCATCTATATTTTTGAATAGCTCAGCTTATATCTTGATACTGATCATGTTTGAGGAGAATTTCTCCAACAGCAAACTTCTCGATTTGTGTGTGTCATCCTTGCGCAGGGGTCATGCTAATTTTCTCTGTATCGTTCCAATTTTATCGGATGTCCCCGAAGGGACACCAACAGCAAACTTTGCAGTGCATATTCTATACTTCTAGATAGTATTTACAATTAACCCCCCCCCCCCCCCCCCACTCCCCCCCCCCCTTTTTTTTTTTTTGTAGTGTTTGGCTATGAGCCACATTCAGTGCTACCGGTTGCTGTGTGCGCTCTTGCTGACCTCACTGGATTCATGCCTCTGCCAAAGATCAAAGTTCTAGCAAGCAGTGCTGTAAGCTTTTCAATCATTATTTTTATCAGTTATGTTTATGCTGAAATCATTATTGACAATGCACTCTCTGTTTTCTCGCTTGTGGTGGCTATAGATCTTCTACACGCCATTCTTGAGGCAAATTTGGACATGGTGTGGCTTGGCTCCGGCATCAAGGGAGAATTTCTACTCTTATTTGGAAAACGGATGCAGCTGTATAATTGTGCCTGGTGGACTTCGGGAAATTCTGCACATGGATCCTGATTTTGAGGTTTGTTCTCAGCTTTTGGATGTTTGATGGTTAATTTAACACAACTATATTGCTGATCTGACCCGTAGAAACGAACTCATCATAGTTTTTATTATCAAAACCATACCACCGATATAATCTTTTTTTTTTTTTTTTTTTTTTTTTTTTTTTTTTTGAATTGCAAGTAGCACCCTACAAGTAAAACAGTTATCTTTGTGGTGATCACTACTCTCAAACAAATATGTCAATGAGATTCAAATGTTGTTATCTTGTTTTTGCACCTTATACAGTCTGCCCATGTAGTTATAAACGCTAGTCGATAACAAAATCTCATCGATTATGAATATCCAGATCTTTTTTTTTTTTTTTTTTTTTTTTTTTTTTTTTAAGGAAATGTGTAACCATTTTTTCCTTTTGACGTGCAAGAACTACGGCCATTCGCCACATTAATTGTAACCTTTAATACTATCCATTTTTCAATTATTTGCCTTTTATTCTAACCTATAACCTGTACCAACTTTATTGGTATAAGTAAAATCAGGTCATCTTCACTATGTTGCAAATCAGTAGTTAAAAAGAGGAGGAAGATTTTGAGTGATGTTATGTGGTTGGATAGTTTAGTGTTCATGGCATAGTCTGGTTGATTAGTTTAATGAGATATGCTCTTTAATTTCTTGATTATTTGAAAGTGGGTGCCTGTCCATTCTTTCTTTCTCCTTACCTAATATTTAGGCTACCCTGGAGATCTTTAAAAAAGGTTTTCACCTTGATTACGATGCAAATGAGTTGAACAGGAGGGTAAATAATAACTGCTCTTTATGTGCATTTTTAAAGTCACTACAGGGATGTTAGCTTTATGGAATCTACAAAACTAGGATTCACCTTCACTCTAATACAAATGTGGCGCTGAAATAGACAAGTGTTATATGTTAATTTTGAACATTTTTGTACATGTAGAAAGGGTTGGCGTGAATATGAGCTTGTCCTTATAAGGTGTATATGCTCTCTTTCTTGTATTTTATTATATGCCATTTAACATGTATGCACATAGTCTATATGATATACCAGCCATCACTATTAATTATCGCTATTAATTATATCTTAGAATGATACAGCAGCCATAACTTTTAATTGGTATCTTTCATGCATTTTATTATCATTGGTTATTCAATACTCATCTGCTATCACATATAGTCCTCTTTTTCTTCAGATTTAACTCTCAATTTTGTATTACATGCTATAAGGCTTTGCCCATTTCTGCATTAGCATTGTGAAAAGAAAAATCAAAACTTGTTTGCTTCCAGGTTGCCTTTCTTAAGTCAAGAAAAGGTTTTGTGCGAATAGCCATAGAAAAGGGCGTGCCTCTTGTTCCTGTCTTTAGTTTTGGCCAGGTAACCCACAAACGCATGCTCTGTGTCATTCACTAGAAATTATACAAACACTGGCATATATGTTGTTCTTAACCGCTGGTGCTTTCAATTATTTCAGAGTTATGTTTACAAATGGTGGAAGCCTAGTGGAGAACTTTTTGTTCAGATTGCAAGAGCAATAAAGTTCCCTCCTATTGTCTTCTGGGGACGATTTGGGTATAATGTGAAAACATATTTTAAGCTTAACGATTTCTCACCTAATAATACCAATTATTATGTTATCTAAAGTTGATTGCGACTTTTATCTGCATCCATTTAGGTCACCCATACCGTTTAGGCAACCCATGTATGTTGTAGTTGGAAAACCCATCGAGCCCAAGGGAAATCCTCAACCCACAGTGGAACAGGTTTGTTCTTATTTATTTATCTAATCATGCAAAATACATTCCTACATACGGTAGTTATATAAATCAAAAGGCCAATGGAAACAGGCACTTGTAAACCGTGTTTGACTTAATTATGGTATTGTATATATGAGACGAAGTTAGCTCATTACAACAGTGTGGTTAGTTGGTATCAGAGGCTCATAGTTCCTTTGGCTGAGTAAACACAAACAGGGATATTACCTTGTATTGGCTGAAAGGGATTTCACTATATATTTGTTGGACCTACTAAAGTAATTAAGTTTGTGAAGGTCTTTAATTCTTTTTATCGTTAACCTAGTGTCAATCTATGTTGGAGTATAATGTTGGTTGTCGACTTCGTCGTTGGATCTTCTTATCTTTGAAAACACAAATCTTCGAGGCACGGCGTGGTGATCGCTATCAAAAAACAGTATTGCCCTCTTATTTTTGTGCACAAGTAATGTCAAATCTGTTCGAAGGTACAACGGAGCAGATATCGAATATCTTTAATCGGCGTGTTTGCACAGACACGACGATTCACTATCTTGGATTTGATCGGCAGTGACAAGACAAAGGAGTAATAGCCTGCAGAACTATAACCCGTGTAATCTACTTAAATTTTGGTAGAAATTCAAGAGCAATCTAATGGCAGAAAAGAATAAAAGGAAGGAGAAGGTAGAATTCGAGATGTTAAAAAATGAATTCGGGCAACCTTTATAAAGCAAGGAAGAGACGCAATCGTTTTCCAACGGTTATGACTGTTTGAATTCAAGCAGTAAAACCTTTTCGTTTGCAACAATTACACATTTTCGTTTGCAACAGTTCGAAAGTGTTGCAAATTAAAATGAACAGACGCGTCTATTCATTTGCAACGGCTCTAAAGCGTTACAAATTCGAATTCTGCGCACGCAAAAAATATGACGGATCTGTGCTAGCCCATCGGTATTCTGAGGGCCAATTGACCACGAGACCCCAAGAGCCTCAAGGTTCATCTTTTGACCTTTAAATATTAATATCCATGTCAATGTCATGCTCTTGCCTTATCTCTCCCTTCCTCTTTCTTTTGATATAATACATCATGTTTTTACATATATAGTGGCATATCTTGTTATATTTCATGATGTGGGACAAATCCCCTTTTGTTCTTTCCTTCTTCCCTTCTATTATTTATTTCAAATTTCCTCCAACAATCCTTCACCAAATTTTAAATAAATTCTTCTTGTCATTTATATGCAGGAAAATTTGTATATAAGTATAGATGTCTTACAGACTTAAATCTATACGTAGTGAAAGTCCATCAAAATATATGAGGATGGAGTAGTTGACTAAGCATTAAACCATTGATCTTATATGATTTACCGGATGTGATTATCACACACTCATTTTCATTTTATCCAGATAGTACGTGTATGCTCGACCCGTGGATTGGCCTTAGGTCAGTATCTTCTTTCATGAAATGCCCTTAGAGATCAAGCCAAAATCTCATAGAAGGCGGCACCACCTTCGTGGCATTCATAAGTAGGTTTATCAGAAGTGTCTTATAACACACACCTCAACAGTGTATATGTTATAAACCTATTAAGTTATAAGCAGAACATCATCTCTTTGTCATTGTAAGTACCAAACACTTCTCCTTGGAATGTATGATAATACCTAGTTTTTCAGACTAAATATTATAGTGCTTCCAACCGTAAACATATGAAGTACTTTTGCTCTTTGAACTTAAGATCAGTGTTATTACGGCACTCGACTAGTCACGACTAATCGATTAGTCGACATCGTAGCATCGACTGGAAGAGTCAACTTGCCATTAGTTGAGCTCGAACCATAAATCACGAAGCTGAATTTGAGCTGGAACCCTAAATCACGAAGTCGAACTCGAACGGGAACCCTAAATCACGAAGTCGAAACTTAATACAAACTTGAACCCTAAATCACGAAGTCAATGTCGAAGTCGACCCATATCATGAAGTCGAAGTCGAAATCGAGAAGAATTCACCTGAAATTATGAAGTCGAATACGAACTGGAGAAGAATTAACCCGAAGTCAATTTATTTGTATTTAGGATCTCATCTTAATTAACCTGAAATCAACCACAAATCACGATGTGGAATACGACCTGGAGAAGAAGTAACCCGAAGTAAAATACGAGCTACAATTATTATGTATTAATATATACGTACATATTTATTTATTTATCGACTAGTCGACTGGTTGGACCTCTATCGACCCAACTCGACTTGCCACCGTAATAATCTTGCTTAAGATAACATTTTTTTATTATGTTGGGTTGAGTTTCCTTCATTGGCGATTGTAGATAAATTTTCATGTGTGGTTTATGTTGATCTATAGTTTTGATACATTGATCTACCATTGTAAAGATATGTTAAAAGTTGATTAATTTTATTAAAACCCAACTTGCTTCATACCGTTGATTGTAAAATTTGTTGTTTATGAAAGCTTTCATTATTCATAATCAACTTGCATCATGCGGTTGATTTTGGATTATTGCATGATTTTGTTGAGTGTTGATTGATTTAGGCAAAAACAACTTGCATCCTACAAAAGTTGATTGTGTACTAATATGCATGGATGCTCATGTCAACGACTACTAATTCAAGTGGCAAGATCTCTAATATGTAGCTTTATAAGGTATTAAGTTCGATCTCGAGACGCAAAACTGAACACTCTCTTAAATTATGTATAACCCTTAAAAATATACATAGATACGCACATATACATGAACATACATATATATATCCACACACACAGAGATATGTGTGTGTGTGTGTGGTTGTGTGTGGAACACTCCATGACACCCCCTATTTGGTAACACCCTAAATGCACCCCTTTTTTAGCCACTCATTCATATTAAAATAGGTTAGTGGGAAGAGAGAGAGTTAGAGGGAAGAGAGAGAATCAGGAATATGTGGTAGAAATCAGGAAGCTATAAGGATGTTGCACTATTTGAGGTGCTCTTGATCTTAGTTCCTACCTCTATATATATGTATGTACATACATACATGTTCATATACATATGCGTCTACATATATAACTTTGGTGAAGGATTGACTATTCTTGTTTACCCTTTCATATCACCCCCTTGCCTCTATGTTCAAAATCTTTTAAATAAAGTAAAATTTTGTAAATAGAATCACTTTTTCGATTAGATTATCTTCACAAAAGATCGGAACATTTCAAAATAATAATAATAATCATCATAAAACTGTATTTTAAATTTGATGGTTAAACTAAAACAAAACCTATGGCTTGTAAGCATCATTACTTCGTTGGAATTATCTGTCGACTTGGGTTGTGATCATCTTCTTTCTATTCCAATCTAAGTTCGCTTGTATAACATTGCATCACTTTGTTAGACTTATCTAGGTTCATATTAGCTTTTAGGTTATATTGGGAAATTCATTTGCCTTGAGAGATCTTCCAATCAATGTGAATGATCAAACATGCTAGGGTCCTCATTGAGTGAATTTGAATCAAGATTTGCCTTATAACAATATTATTTCTCCTTCCAAAAAGCCATGTTGGGATATATTAACGCTTCATATTGTTAGAAGCTTGAAATTTGTGATATATGTAGAGTATTTGATCATGTATGTGTGTAATTTGTGATATATGTAGCTTACTAGAGTCAATCTTTTAACCAAGGTTCGGGAACTCGGTTTTAGTCTCAGTTTTGGTCATTTGAAATTTGGTTAGTTTCGGATAATTTCGGAAGTTTTGGTTTCATTTCGGTTTCGGCCCAGATTTCGATTTTCAGTAGTTTGTTAATAAATTTGTAATAACAATAAGCAGTATATAAAACACGGTCTATAAAGTAATTGAATCCAACATACGAAAACATAGTACCCTCTTTGCTTTATGAAAACTACAACTTATCAAACCTGCATCTGTCAAATTAAATCAATGATGTTACATTAAATTATTATAAGAGAAATACATGTGAACCGATTTCACTGTCAAGTCTAGCGTTACATTAAGTTAGACAATAGACTCATATTCCAAATGAAGCAGCCCAAATAAAGTATCCCATCTATGCTGATTAGCTAGTAGTTTACACACACAGCTGAGCCATTCAAAAGAAGGAGAAGAAAAACCAAAAGAATCTCGCCCGGAATCCAGAAGAAAATAAAGAATTTCATTGTTAAGTTCCATGAAAGCTCGCCTTCATCGTCACACAATTCTCCTTCACACTGCTTCTACTCGATCGATGATGTCAGACAAGGTACTCTTGTCGAACAAGCCGCTGTAATTTTTTTGTGATTTCTTCGATCAGCTTCAATTTAATCCATAGCGGGAAAAATCGAGTATTTCGACTGTGTAATCAAGTTCGATTATGTTGTCTAATTGAACTTATATTTGAATTGGCTTCCCCTTTTATTTTCAGATTTCTTGACTTTGCTGCTTTAATTTAGGTTTACTTTTATTGTTGCTTTTTTTAATAATTGCATTTTCTTTTTTCATGAAATCCGAGACCGAAATTAAACCATAATTTCGGCTCCTTGTCAACCAATAGCGGTACGGTACACCCAAAATTAAAGAGTACTAGACGATACCTTAAACCTTGCTTTTAACGCATTGATATTTTTTTAAGGACATTGACACCATTGATTCGAAGTTTAACGTGTCTTCCCATATTAATTCAGAGTTTGGATTATTTTTAGTTAATCCCAATTATTGAAGGTTCCTTCATATCATTTACTTATTAACTTGTTTAGCCGGTAAATGAGATTAATATGGAAAGACACGTGAAACTTCGGATTAATGGTGTCAATTTGTCATATTCTTAATTCTACGTAACAAATTCATCTAACGTTATCTGGGTATATACGTATAATTTTGGAAAAAAAAGAAACTAAATATCATACCATTGATAGTTGATGAATCACTTTCCCAAATAATAATTCGTCCAACCAAGTTATCTTCACTGGTTCTTGTCAAATCATTAATAGCAGCTCTTCTGTATGTCATGAAATATACCTGATATCTACGAAAAACATAAGCAAAAGACCATAAATCATAACGAGAGTTAGCAAAAAACCATAAATCATGGAGATGCTATTAGTAGAAATGTTATTTTGATTTTCGCTGGTTAGGGATTGGAAAAGCGGAAAGCTGAACGTGTTGGATCAAAACAAAATGATGATGACATCCATGCTCAACGCGGGAAAGAAAGTTTTTTCACGGAACGAACCAATGCGCGATTTTGACAGTCACAAAAAGACTTAAATAAGGTAAGTTTTTGCTTTTTAAGGACAAATTGATACCATTAATCCGAAATTTCACTTGTTTTCCCATATTGATCTCATTTACCGGTTGAACATGTTAAGAGATAAATGAGATCAATATGGGAAGATACCTCCAATACTTATGATTAATTAAAAATAACCCAAACTTTATATTACTATGGGAAGACACGTGAAACTTCAAATTAATGGTGTCAATTTGCCTTTTTTAAATGGGCCCAAACTATGGTAGTTTAATCTTATTATTATCAAGATCATGTATGTAAATTTGGAAGTTTGAAACTTTTGACCTATTTTGAATTGAGTCATTGAAATAATTTATTTTAACCATTGATTTGAAACATGGTTTTGAATATGTTAGATGTTTAAGGAAAAATATAAAACAATTTAAAGGCGAGCTTGCTAATAATAAGATCATATATACAAATTTGTTTCATTTTGGACATTTTACATGGAAAAAAGGAGTTCTTTTTTGGGGAATAAAAAAAGATTATGATTAAATCTCAAATTTTTGCTTATTTTAAACTTTCTAGTTTGCTCAAAATTTTGACGAAGGATCTAGAATTCTACACACACTCATAAATGTACACAACACACATATGAGTGTATGTGTTTCTGCGCTTATGAAAACATGGAAAATCTATTTTATCCCAATGGCTGTAATATTGTCTATCTTCTCTGTAAAATTTTGTTTAAAATAATTTTCACATGTTCAAAAGTGATACTTTAATCAATGGCTAAAACAGTTGTGTTTTATATGGACATAATAATTTTTAACATGTAAGAAGGGTGACCAATCTTTGATGAAAAAAAATTAACCAGTAAAACCGGATCATTTTAGTTAGTTTGGTTCTGTTTAAAAGTAATTTGGTTTCTGAAGGTAGGGGTGATCAGACTCCGATGAAAAGGTAAATACACCATTCTTTTGTGATTTGATTCAATTTAAAATTAAACCGGTTTATAATTCATCCAAAAAAAATTTATTTGAGTATGGGTTTTATCGATATTTATCAAATTAAGTAGTGCTTTGGTAACTTTTCAGATTAGTTCAGAAAAATAAGTAGTTTCTATATAAATATGTATGGTTCTCACAGAGAGAGGGAGAGGGGGAGGGGGGAGAGAGAGCGCGCAACATCCCTGTAGCCTCCTGATTTCCACTACACATTCTGGTTTCTCTCTCCTCCTACTAATTCTCTCTTCCTTCGCTAACTTATTTAATTATAAATATTTGGCTACCATTCGGATGCAAAAGGGATGTCACATAATCCTCCTATATATATATATATATATATATATATATATATATATATATATATATATGAGGAGTGTTTCGGGACACCTCCTGTTTTGCAGCACCCCTTTAGCACCTCTATCCTATTGTGAGCTATACTAATCTAAATCCAACAAGATTTTGTTGATGATAAATCCACATGTATATTATCATTTATCCAAAATTTGAGCTCGTTCCGACATTCGTAACATTATCAAAATCTTAGCTTAATTATTCACCGTTCAGACATTTATTAGAACCATTAAATTTAAACATCAAATATATTATTCTACGAATGTTGGAATTAGCTCAAAATTTGGATAGATGATAATATATATGTGGATTGAACATCTACAAAATCTTGTTGAATTTGGATTATTGTAGCTCACAATAGGGTATGGATGCTAAAGGGATGCTGCAAAACAGGGTTGCCTATGTATATATATATATATATATATATATATGTGTGTGTGTGTGTGTGAGAGAGAGAGAGAGAGAGCGCTCGGGGGGGGGGGGGGGGGGGCTGTTTGCAGCACCCCTTTCAGTTTGTAAGCTAAATCCAACAAGAATTTGTAGATGTTCAATCCACATGTATATTATCATCTATCCAACAAGAATTTGTAGATGTTCGATCCATATGTATATAGACAGGGATTCATTATTTTTATCACAAATAATTTTGTAGAGTAGGTTATGATATAAATTTCACTACCAATTTCTTTTCTTAATGCAGTTCACCATACGATATTAGGGGTTTAAAAAACAATATGTTCAAATATCTGAATGTTAGATGATTGACCTCCATGCATGCTAAACTCTCCTAGTTGATAAGAAACTCTTTAGCTGACATACTAATGTGAAATATCTAAATATACTAGGATGAGACTCGTGATTCGCACACAAGCGATTGTTGGATTCATATAGTTTAGTTAATTGATCATTGATATGTCAATGAACCATACGGCTTAGTTAATTGATATTTCAAAGTTATATGTATAAACATCACAACAATGCTTTGTTGGAATAAGTAAAATGATGTTTTAGACTTACTAAAGGTACTCCTAATATAGTGTAGTTCAAACGCAGAAAGTACCAGTGATATTTAATTCATTTGATGATCTGGTTATTAAACAGTTGATGCAAGTACATGCTATCTGCGGGAGAGGAGCTATGGAGGGAAGGAGTAGTATGTTAGTGGATTAATTTAGTAGTATGTTAGTAGATTAATTTTTCAATAAAAATGGTAAGTTCAATAAAAATGGTAAGTTACATTGAAAATGATTTTGACTACTTATCTGCAACTATGTTAGTATGTTTAAAAAAAATGAAAGTTTGGTGTAAGATTCAAGATCGGTTAATATGTTTCAACGTTTATTGTACTGGTTTAAGATTCCAAAAAAAAAAAAAAAAAAAAAAAAACAAGAACTAAAATTCGATTGCGACATTATTTGCAGTACGCAAAGATAATACTGATAGAATTCTAGAATCAGATTTATGCAGCGAATATGCAAACGAATAATTTCCTGTATTTGGGCATGATAACATGGCGGTTGTCACGTCAACTGTTGATGATACATGCTGGACCAAAGTAAACAACGAATCGCTGGACTATGACTTTCCAAACATAGTAGATCCCAAAGAAGATGGTGAAGAAGTTCAAATGGAAGTACCTATGGACGATGATCTCTGCACGGCGCAAATGATGGCCAGATCTGTAATGGCTAATCTCCAGTTTTCTGGAGAAAAATTCTCGGCTGCCTGCGTACAAAATGATTTTGCTGTTGGGATGGTATTCCAAAGCAAGGAACAATTTCTCCACCAACTTACGGAATGGTCTATTTTGCACGGTGTTTCATACAGGCCAATCAAGTCGAATAAAACAATATACACCGCTGTATGTAATGTTGATGCTACTTGTCCATGGCGGATTCATGCTATTATGTCGAAGAGATCACAAACTGGATGGTGGGAAATCAGAATGTTGCCTCACGAACATAACTGTGTCAATCCGACGATTAATTCAAACCACAAGCAAGCCACTTCTTCGTTTCTTGTATCCAAAATCATGGCTTTTGTGAAGGCCAATTTGGATATCTTAGCTGGGACGGTGCAAGTGTTTGTCGATGAGCAACTCTCCATCAAAATCAGTTACATGAAAGCTTGGCGAACGTTGAATAAAGCTTTGAAAAAAATATACAGTGGCTGGGCCGAATCGTATTCGCATTTGCCTCGGTATTTTGCGGAAATAAAAAGACGCAATCCAGGTTCAGTAGAACATATAGTACACGATGAGTATGGGGTATTTGACTGTGCTTTCTGGGCATTTGGTCCTTCCATTGCAGGTTTTGTACACTGTCGTTTAGTGCTCTCTATTGACGGGACACATTTGTACGGTAAGTACAAAGGAATATTGCTAGTTGCTACCGCTGTAGATGCGGACGACTGCCTTTTCCCATTAGCTTATGCGGTGGTTGAATTCGAATCGTATGATAGTTGGGTCTGGTTCTTTTCATGCATGCGTGAGTTCATTTATAGCGTACGAAATAGACACATTACATTCATATCTGATAGAATGAAAGGGATTCCAAGCGCTTTGCAGGATAGATGGCGAGAACCGCACAAACACAGGTTTTGTGCAAGGCATCTAAAAGCAAATTTTCAAGCTGATCGAGACAAGCAACTTGTAGGCTTGTTTTACGCTGCTGCATGTGCTTCAGAAGTGGTTGAATACACTAAACTTAGAGAAGAAATCAAGGCAATTAAGCCGAAGGCGCATACTTGGATTGAACGAAGCCTAGGGAATTGCGAAGAAAACTGGGCTCTTTGCAAAAATGATGGTGACCGCTTCCATATTATGAGGACCAACGCATCTGAAAGTTTTAACGGTGTACTAAAAGGCGCAATATCCTTGCCTATAAGGGCGTTGGTTGCAAGAACGTTCTTTCAACATTGAGTATTTCTATAAGAGACAAGAAAAAGGAGAGGGTCTGAATTCGAAACTTACTCCAAAATGGGAAGCTAAAATTGAAGCTCGGGCTATTGACGCATGGCGTTGTAGGCTTGTTCGATTTGGCCGATATAAATGGTAAGTGATTAACAGTTACGGCGATGAATACGATGTTGTGATGGACGGTTCTGATGTCACATGTACATGCAGAATCCCACTTCTGCAGAAGATACCTTGTGCTCATGTGATGGCGGCTTGTTCAGCACATGATTTTGGTAGTAATATAGCACATCACTATTTTTCTTCTGAATGGTACTCCGTCCAAAGTTATAGAGCTACATACGACTCAGAGTATAATCCTATACGCGATAAGAAATACTGGGACCTGTACAACGGTCCACGAATATTGGCTCCGCCTGTCAGAAGACTAGCCGGACGACCCAAATCAACGAGATTTAATAATGTTATGGACGAGCATCAAACACCCAAAACAAACAGGTGCAACAAATGTGGATCACAAGGACATAACCGAAAGCGGTGCACTTCAGTAGCCTAAAATGGAGACGTATGTCTGTTGATGCGATGTTAGTGTGTGTGGTATTTCGTGTATCTGTATTTGTTATGTTTCGAACTTATCTGTCCTTAACCGGACTATGTATCTCTCTTGTATTTGAATATTAGAATTCGGTATTTGTTTTATGTTGTTAGGTTACGCTATATGTACTATTTAATTGTCATGGTAGTTCACAGTTTAACGTTTACTTCATTCGAATATATAAGAATCGTTATACATCGGATTTCATTGAAACAAAAAACGTTCGAATCTATAAACCTATATTCTAGTAATAAAACAGAAAAATTGGAATTTCATATTATAGATATTGAGTTATGCCCAAATCAAATTTCAAGAAAGTCGCTATGGAATTTAAAAATAAATAAATTATATGGGCGAGTTTTGGAAAAGCGCATTTGTGCAAGTTTTGAAAATTCGCCTTCGTTAACTGCAAGCAGATCTATATTTTTAATTATTTCTGAAACATGGCTAATCATGTAATAATCCTACAAAACAAGCCTAATATAGTGAATTATCCTATTTTTAATTAGTAGAGCAGTAGCAGTGCCAGATCAGCGTCGTCATGTTCTTGTTTTTATGTTCTAGGGAGTGGCCTTCGCGCACGGGCAATGTTTGTATGAATAATCGTAGAGCAATACAAATGTATAAGACCTATATTGATACTTATATGGAAATTAGTACAACGAATTTTAATTATGTTGTTATTGCCTATGATTGTGTCTTAATATACTAGTATTAATGTCATAGCGAAAATGTATAAGTTTACTGTAATGTCTACATGCTTTCTAGGAAGAACCGTGCTAGATCGACCGCTTTTATTGCGGTGAATTTCACCGAATCACGTAATGCACGGGTGGACTTGAGCGAAATTCAGGACGGTTACTTCATCCAACGCATGATTTCACTTCCGCACTTTTTCACCTACCGATTCCCGGTCGTTCAAGCATTAGCGTTGTAAGAATAGCAAATCAAATGGAGACATATAGCAACCTGACATCATAGTAATAGTTAATGAATATAGAGGATCAGAAGTATCAAAATAATTTTTTTGGATAAAATCTCCAGTATAATCAAAGCTTTAATTTGAGTATCTAGATTTTTTAGCCAAAGCAGAGACATACGTTGATCCATATGGTCATGTCTGTAGGTTACAGAACCAACATCCTAAGCTATCTTGTTGATGGTTTCATGTTTGTACATAGTGGTCTAAAATTATATAAGTCACTATGATGTTATACTCAGATGGATTATGCTACTTAAACAAATATCCGTACACTAGCAACATCATCGTAATTAGAAACTTGTATATTAGGTATAGGTTTACAAAAATTTGCATTCAAGTTCTATTCAAACTTATTAATCATTTATCTGTTCGGTTTAATAGCATAAAGGTGTTGATGAATTCAAAACAGTATAAATAACAATATAAAATAATACACTGAGCAAATTCAATACTAAATTAGTCATGCAGGCCAATTGCTACAACATAAGTAAAGATGTTATAAACAAAGAACCTTTCATACAGTCGTCAATGAATACATCAAGCTGAAACTTTTACAATCTAACAGAACTTGCACAACGCTTTACTTTTGTTTAAGCACTGCTTCAGACAATTACGTACCTAACATCCTCACATTCATTTTATATTTATGCACATATAACTTCCCATAGTGATACGAAGATATAATGATTATAACAGCTTTGAGAATGAAGTAATCTTACTCGGTGGATCAGCATTCGTGAATGCATGTCTATAGCACTTTTACGGGCTAACACAGATACTCTCCTTCATATGGTGAATTCAGTCTTATTCACAAGCTAATTTGTTCATACAGTGAATGCCTGGGCTTGAACCCAGAAGCTTTAGAAAGGTTATTGGAGATGGAAATGCAGGGGAGGAACCCAAACCAGTAAATACATAATTATTACTCTCATGTGATCTCCCATTTCCCTGGGGCCAACTTGCCACATAACATGAATGTTGGGTACTGATGAAAATGGGTACAGATAAATCTCTTAATCTATACTTCTGTGACTAGCCCGTGTAATCAACTATTGGAAGCAATTTTGTGGTTTAAATTACATAATTTAAATTTATGTATGTCGTTGTTGAACTCATATCTACTAATATGCACATGTATTCCAATCACTCATTAAACCAAGTAGTATAGCGAAAAAAGATGGCATTTGAATTTGCATTCTAGTAAGACTTCGCTTATACCATTGGAATCATCTAAGATAATTAGCAAAATTATCACCTAAATATAATTATATGAATGTGTTCAATAAAACATGTGTTTATTGAGTTTGAAAGAAGACAATTGTTATTAATTATTTTGTATTTGGAGATTCTTGCTTGCAGGCTTCCCAGTCCAGGACAGTAAGTTTTAATGACAATATATTCTGATTAATAAGTTTCTTTATTATAAAACGATTCATTTTGTAAAGTTAACGCATGTGCAAGGCAGAGGCTACAACCATAAATTATAGGACAACACTCAACATATACATACTGCTAATATCAGTTTGATGCAAAACTTGAATTGAAGAATAGTGGTACATCATTATTTGTCTAAAATCTATGTTCGAATCAAGTTACACCAAGCCATCTTTTTTTTTTTTTCAAAGGGCATTGTTATTGACACTCCATTTTCTGTTAAGGAGAGGCCAAATTTTAAGGATACTCCACTTTTTTTAAATTGTTAAGGGAGAGATCAATGTAGATGAATATTTTTTTTACTTTTTACGTTTTTACCCTTACTTCTAAAAATTACTCACCATAAAGGCAAATTCTATTTATACACCGAAAATTCCTTAACATACACCATTATTTTTTCTATAAAATTTTATTACTAAATTACCCTTTTCTCATAGTTGCTTTTTTAATACTTCTGCATATAAAAAGCCAAATTATTCTTAAATGTATTGAAATTTGATACAAACTAGATATGTTAATAAATTATTTAATCATGAAATCTAAAATTTCAATTAAGAAAACATTCATAAATAATGGTCTAATTTAGAAGTGTTGATTTATTTTTTAAAATTACAGTAATTTTGTTGAAATTGAATTTTTTTCATAAGGTTAATAAAAGTTGCAATATTAGTACAAGAACTATATTTCATTTTGTAAAATTTTACTCAATTTGATGCAAAGAGTTTCTAATTTTTGGTAATTGTGTTTTAAGTTTGAAAAAGGAAAGAAAAAGAAGATGAGAACATGGATATTTTAGTAAAAGAAACGGTGTATGTAAAGTAATATATGGTGTATATTAGTTTATTATAATTTTTGGTATATGTTTAGCAATTTTTGGTGTATAAATAGAATTAGCCAATCGTAAAATCATAAGTCTCCTAAATCACAAAAACCCAAATTAAGCCTAAATGGATAATAATGTAAAAGTACATTTATTTGTTAAGGGGCTACTTTCCTCCTAGGTACTCCCCTTAACAATTTTTTGAAAAATAAAAAATTGGCATCCCCCTAACAATATTTGGAGTGTCAATAACAATGCCCTTTCCAAATAACTTACTTTCTCTCACATATGGTATTTCGTATCACAGTCTCTCAATGGACCAAGATTGAAACAAATGAAATATTTGTACTCCTTATTCGTTTTGTTTTTACTCGCCTTTATAAGATGTTTTTGGTTCAGTCGGAATGAAATAGGTAATCTTCTGTACCTAGTACGTGCAAATCCGTAGATGATTAATTGGTTAACTTGATTTCAACGCCATTAAATATTGACAAGTTACAACCCCTTTACAACTTCAGCAAAACAATCAAATTCAGACTTTTATTTGTTCCTTCCCATAAAGATGTTGCTTTTTTGTCCTCAACAATACATAACAACTTGTCATTCAAATAGAGTGAAAATTTGCATTGGTTGAGGGACTTTTAGTTGTTCATGCAAATATTCCAGTAGCCCAATTGCAACCTGAGAAGGATTTAACATAAATTCAAATTTGTATACATTAACATCATAAAGAAGGGGACACGCATTCTCATTATATACAATAGAAATATTTTGCATAATCCTATGCAAATAGAACAAACAAAATACAAAGAACAAAACCCCAATCTAACAATGCAACAACAACAAAAAATTAATGTGTTTATTATATTTTCTTTCCTGAAAGCCAATTACAAAAGAATATGCTCGAAGCTAAATTCCAAAATAGTACAAACTTAGGGATTATAGGATACACGTTACGAACTGCATACATGGGTCAACAACAAAATGTAGGACGGAATAAAGGCACATAAACACTTACATATCTATATCCTTTTCCGCAATGTCATCAGCATAATAAGCAAAAGCAGCTAACAGTTTGATAGTATTGATCTGAAAAAACACAGAGTTAGTTGGACCAAGCTGAAGATATGATTAAGTAATCCGAATAAAGAAAAGAATATAAAGTACAAAGCATATGAACTAATATTTAGTTTGAAGTTTCAAAAATGGGCATTAATGAGTGGTCTTAACTATCTTGATGTTGGTTATGAGTGTGAGAGTAATAAGATGCAAAGGTTTTACAATGGAGCATCACTATTTACACTTCAGCAACTATTTAGGCTTGCGCAGATACAAAACAAGCACATAGAAAACAAAAAATGGCACTAAAATTCTGCAACTATTTAGGCTTGCACACACAAAACAAAAGACAGAGATACTTACAATTTAATTTTATAGTAATAAATCTGTCAATATATGAAATTATACATTGTCAACTTATTACAAAATTAGTGCTCTCGAAAAAAAAAAAAAAAATGAAATTAAAAATCACAAACTTGTTAGCAGAAATACAAAATTGGCAATCAGGAAACAGAAAAAGAAACAGAATCATACTATATTTTCTATTTGAGTAAATCCTCAATGCTCGTCAAACTAACAAAAATAAGATGCAGATGTGAACAACTGCATGAATAAAAAATATTAATAAATTCCCAGAGCTACCAAACCTACCTAGAAGAGGCTTATTTTAGATGGTAGAATTAAAATTGTATGAACAGTTTTTGTCTAATCAAAGATTTAAACAACGTTACAGATAAATAAGCCTCCCGCAAAGTGTTCGAAAAAAAAAGTGAGAAGTGTCACTAAAGAGTATTGTTATTGACACTCAAAAAATGGATAAGGGGAAATTATGTGCGTGTGTTGAATTAGGGAAGTCGATTAGGGAGTTATGGAAAAAAGTAACCGATGGCAATGGGTTAGGGACGGTTGTTTTTGCAGATTACGTGTTCAGAAGTGGGAAAGGAAATTATGCGGAGAGGATTGAGGTGCCATCATTTCGAAATAAGATATTAATGGCAAAGCCACGTCAGTTGGATAATCTTCCTACTGTTATGTTAATAGATTAGCTTGGTTCAAGTTAAAAAACTATTAATTATTAATTATTTATTCCGCTACCATATTCTGATGCCGTCATTGCATAAATGAATGAACTATGTTCATCAAAAGTTTATGTATCTTGATGCATAAGTGAAAACCGAACACATTGCAAACTATCTGCACTTGAAATGTTCCAGAACGTTTTGTTGGATCATTTCATAAATCAAGACATAATATTTTCGTGTCAGTATAAAGAAACATGATCAAACCTGACAATATAGAGAATAGATGCACTTACCATGACTTAATTTTCATGTTCACCCACCAGCTGTCAATATTTTGAACCATGACACGTCCATTAATTGATCATAGAGAAAAAGGAGGAGATAATGATAGAAAAAAATATATAACTTAAAGATGAAGGAAACGATTTAAGACACTTAAAATTTTGAACCACGGTATGCACATGTACCAAGAGCATCATGCTCTAAGAGCTATCACTGAATACCTAGAAAATTAGAAATTCTTCTGCATCTATTTTCACTAGTTGGAAATATATTTGAAATAAATAAAAAAAGTATGGTTATGATAGTTTCTGCATTTGAAAATTATCCATTTGGTTGCTATTAGAAAAATAGTCGAGATTATGCATGCTTTAGAACATAAAATAAATGACATATAGTGTTTACTATGATAATAATTCATAATATGCATGTGAATGAATATTTGCTATCAAAACTGGATCATTATAACCGTCACTACATTCCACCTTTTGTACCTTATAACCTTGCAGAAAAAACTCTTTTCCTTCGATCACCTTCTTAAAGTCACCCACCTCTCTCTTCAAAATGTCAACTTTCTCATCTTTCCTCTCCCCACATACTCTTCAACTTACCCATTCGTAATACTACTACTATTACCTCTATTTATAGCTCCAGCCATACAATGATCAGCAATTGTCTTCTCCAGCTTCTAGATTGCCTGTCCAAACAAAACAAATCGTGAATGGAAGCGTCGAGCTGAGCTTGAAATTGCAGCAAATGGGACATTTGAGCATTTAGATATTTCTGCAAGTTCATGGTGAGAAAAGCATATGGTTATTATAGAAATTATATCAAAGAATATGCATATTAAAGATTATTCCAGTTTCCAACCCACTTGAAATGCATATTATTTATAGTCTCAGCCCGAGTATACCTCCATGGGTGTAACATTGGTGAACACTTATAATTCTCTATAAGGTATTGTTCCAACTCTAATGACCATCACATTGATGTCGGTTTTATTCATTTATTATTCAAGCATTGTTGAATTTCTAATTCTGATATAATTAGAAGAAAACTAAGTGTTCTAATGAATATGCAAATAATAATTTCCTCCTTTTTCAAATCATAAAGAAAACTTATGCTTGTTGACATCGATCATAAGCTAACTTGCACTTAAAATCTATCAGCATAATAAGTTGCTTAATTTTTGCTATTTGTAGATAGGTATGGTTGGTATAAAAGTATGTTTTATCAAATAACTACATCTTTTAGCATCACCAAATTTCAACACATTTCTGATTTTTTTCCCCCAAAATGCAGGTTCACTTTCCCTTTCTATTAGAAAGGGTAAGTTGGCTTCCACTCACAATAGATTTAGTTTTATTTGCAAAGAAATAAAGTGTAGTTCGATAGCACTAATTACAAAGAGACTTTACAATCATCTCTGAAATAAGAATAGCATCAAATATGAAATCTGAAAACTATATCGACATGTTCAATTCTTTTCAGATGTATTTATGATTCAATTCATAATTTTATGATCATCAAGTGAAATCCGTGCATAAAGTTTAATAGAAGCATGGGATAATCAAAATATATGCTGCATGCATTCCTTTATTTTTGGTATATTGTGGTATCCAAATGAGCAAGAAAAGTATTTCCTTTAAACAGAAAATCGTTGAAAATAGTGACAACCTAAATGGCATGAACATAATTTTCCTCTTAATAAATTTTGAAATAAATTCTCCTTCAGTAAAAACAAAAGTAACTTCCAGTGTGCTTATCCTGACACACATTCTTTTTATAACATATTAAAAACACTTCACTAAATCACAACAATAGTTTTGCTACATAAGAATACGTAGCCTACAATAGATAATTCCTTTAGGATTTCCTTTTTTGTTGCCCTTTTCATAGAAACGGAGGAAGTTAAAAGAAAGGCATAGCCTAAATAATAAATAAATAAATAAAACTCAGATTTGTGATCAAACAGTGTCATACATAATTTTATTAATATAGCACTTAATAAAGGCTTATCAACTTAATGTATTTTTAATTTGCAAATGAATCATTTGGTGATCCCAATCATAAACAATCATGAAGAGGGGGGGGGGGGGGTGTGTATATATATATATATATATCTTCTTAACTGTTCACACCACGTGATGCTTTACTTCGTCATCCCGAGAATCAGAAGAAGCTAGGTCTCATCTGATTCCTGAGCTTTCGATTGTGACTTGGGTTGAGCCTTGCCCTGGCACCTGGTGAGAGGTCTCCATCCCAGCAGCATGGCATGAGGGAGTAGACAAAGAGCAAGGAGTGCCTCTTGTGAATCACGCGAATAACCAAGTGAAATATATATATATATATACATATATATATATACATATATATATATATATACATACATACATATATATATATATATATATGAAAACAGCGGTCGAGACATCCATATAAACAAAATAAAATCTAACTGACTATAAAGCACAGTTAGATATGCTATATAAATGAATATAAATCTAACTGAATATGCCACATTCAAAGATATGCCATATAAATAAAATCTAACTGAATATAAATGAATTGATTATATATGGTTGGTACAATGTATGTTATGTCAATGTTAATACCATATCTGGATATGCCTAGAACATTTTATCATTCATAAAATTAGTTAATAACGGTACGGACCATATCAGTTATGTCCTATATTAATACCACATTCAAAGATACCAAATAAATTTTAGTATATGCTAAAATAATATGGTTTTGATATACATGCACATAAAGAGGTGTGATAAACTATTTGAAAATTACTCCAAAAAAATACCACTTCCTCCACTGTTTACCATTTGAAGAATTCATATTCTTTGAAAATACCATTGGATAGAGCTTGTCAATACATCTTCTGGGAAACAAATCTATAATGCAAATGTTTATAAGTATATTGATTATAATAAGATAAAATCTTTCTTTGTTAAATTTAGTTCAAAAATCACAGATATTGCTTTTGTCTTTATCTTGTACTGCAAACTTTTTATTTTTTATTTTTCATATGGCTCTTTAGAAACTATACTTTATAGCTTTGGTTTTGTTATTGTTCGAGATTCTCTGGAGGCAAGGTGCATTAAAGAGTCCAACTGCAGATGCAATATTCTAAAAAATTCATTAAATTCTATGATAAGGTGTATATATAGACCATATACCTTTTCAAGTTTGTTTTTTCTTATTTAGGTACCCAGTTAGATATAATATATTAATCGAAAAGTTGATTACCATGAAATATTCAATTATGACACTGCTAATTTATTTTGGCAAATCAAACTATTTTGGCTTCTGCATTGTGCACAAGGGATTGACTTTTTATGCATGTTTCACAGAAATAATAGCTAGTTTCAAAATAAAGAATGTAATTATATTAAATTCATACATATTGACTATTATTTGGCACGATCAGCCATATTAACTATAAAAAAGATCATTTGTGCATATGTAAAAATCGTTTCTTAATTAAAAAATAAGCTAACATTCACACATATATATTCCCCTTACATGAATAAAGATCAGAACAAAATGACAGGAAAATAATCTTTGTTATTTATAGAATGTATAATTGGTATAAAAATATGTTTTTATCAAATAACCACTGTTTACACCAAAAATGGTCCAAACACCTCAAGTACAAAGCTGTAATTCACCAATTTGGTAGGGAATAAAGTGGAGCCGTATTCAATCAGTAATTCAAAGTAGAAAATGCGGAAAAAAGGTAAAAATAGAGATGAGGTTTAGAGTGGTTCGGCCGTTAATGAGGCCTACGTCCACTATGAAGGTGATTTCTAATCTCATGATGTGAATTACAAAGTACATCAATTCTCTCTGTATCGTACACTTTCATTTTCGCCTAATACAACCTTGTTTATATACTTTAATCTAGGAAACTATATAAGAAGATGGTTGAATTTGAGGAGAAAAAGGATGAATGAATGATTGAGATTGATGATGTCTTTATTCTCTCTGAATCATGAAATTGAGCTTGACGCCATGGCCGGATCCGTGGTTTGTGGCAGAGTTTGGCAGCACCTCGTGGTTCTTCTGATCTCCTCCTTTTTCCCTTCCCTTTTTCAGTGGTGGCTATGGTATATTTATAGGTGAGTCATCGGTTTGAAATTCCTTTCCCGCCTTGTAAATCTCTAATTCTGCTAATTACAATCGGGCCATTGGCCAGTTGTCGCCAGCTGTCATGCGTAGATAGCTTTTTGGGTCGGACGCCTTATGTAGTTCGAGCGAGTTCGTGAGAGTGGGTGCTTCTGTGTGGGCGACCGTTTTTAGGAGGCCTTGTAGGAACGTGACGCAAGTCTGAGATTGGCTCTTCATTATTTCTTGCGCGACCGATTGCTTTAGTTTTAGGGGTGCTCGCTTTCTTATTGCTTCTGCAGGATGTGATCGTTCTGACTCATGTCGGATGAGCGACTTGCTTCACGATGATGCTTGGTATAGCCTTATTTCCGTATGAGCGACCGGTCTTAGTCTCCGCGCCTGAATCTTGGTTTGGACCCAAGTTTTAGGATCGCACACTGCATCGTGTCGTCCGGTTATACCTGGTCGACCTGATTCGTTCTGGGCTTGACATTCAGCACTTGCTCTTGTGATCGTTCTTTTCTGTTACTAATACTTCGAGTGCCTTAGTGTGTGAACGACCCTGATGATGTTAGCAACATATTCCTCGTTCAATGTGCGCGTGAATTTTTTAGGGATTAACACTTGCCCCTCGTAGCTTGTGATTCCTTTCAATGAAGAATTATTGGCTTCGACACATCTGATCGCACATTGTTGTATAGGTTTGTTGGTGGGTCGTTCGCTTAAGGATTATAGTTGCTCCAATGGTGTTATCTCTTTCCTGAGCGAAAAGCGTTTGAACTACCCTATCATTATTTTGAACTGGTGCCAGCTGGCTTCCGATGGGATGTTTACGCCAGGATCTGAGTTTTAGGCCGACGTGGCAAGGATCCTTTGGATGTTTGCCTTTTGCTCTTCCTTATTTATTTAAAGCCCATTTCCCATCACTCTCATTTTTCCAAAG
This sequence comes from Allium sativum, assembly GCA_030737875.1. Taxonomy (NCBI): domain Eukaryota; kingdom Viridiplantae; phylum Streptophyta; class Magnoliopsida; order Asparagales; family Amaryllidaceae; genus Allium; species Allium sativum. Next base: position 5,201 of record JASFAX010007006.1, on the reverse strand, counting down.
GGTAATTGAGTTATAGTTGAGCTCCTTCGAGGGTTTCATCAGGTAAACCCCATTTGAAATTCTTGCTTTAATTTTCCATGGAGGGCTTTGTTTTTTTTTTTTTAAATCCATCGCTCTGATTTGATATTTGCAGCAGTATTTATCTGTCTCGGCAGACTTTCTCTTGAGCCCGGGGTACGATGATTTTTTTGGGTAGGCTTCTTTTTCTGTGTGTTGTCTTACTTTACTCTTTTGTGATCATCCTGATAGACGCGGACCCTCCAGCGTTTTTCTTTAGTATACCAAAGCTTGGTGTTTGTATGTAACCTGCTTGGCGAAATGTTTTTAAGAGATGTCTTTGTTTACACCCGAATTTAGCTAGGATGTATCTCTTTCCATGGTTGTTGTTTTGAGTTTAATTCAAACTTTTCCTGAAATAGGTCGCCCAAGGATGGAATTTCTCATGTCTAAGAAATTCAAGAAGAAGCCAACGCGGAAGGTTGATGTCAAATAGGTGCCTCGAGACAAGGAGGTCTTGAGTATAGCTGACACTTCAAGCCGTAGTTTGCTGGACAGACTTCCTGACTCAGAGTTCCAGGCTGCCCACAGTCTTCTGGTTTCCTCGTCCTTTATCTTGGACCCCATAGCAATTCCGAAGCCTATACTTATCCCTAACTACTGTCATTCTCAATCTGTCGAAGATTTCGTAGCTCAGTGTCCAGCTGGCTCGTACCCCAGGGTGCACACAGATCCGTTCGATAAATGGATCATTGCTGGTGAAATGGACGTCATGAAGGACTGCATACTAGCTGAGTTCAAACAGCTGGAAGCACGCCCTCATCTGGTCGAAGGTCTCGTCACACATGTCAAAGATTTCATTGTGGAGCAGATGGACGACTGGCTTTCCTTTGTTGAAGATCTTCAGCGGTCGCACAAGGAGAAAGTTGAACAAATCCATGCTCTGGATTCGAACAGGCTCGAGCTTATTGAAGCCCTGGAGTCTAATGATAGGATCATCTCCCACCTGATCTGAAAATTGTGGCTCGCCAACGCCCCACCTGCAATTGCCCTGTCTGTTATTTTGGTTTTTTGACAAAAAATGGTACTGTTAGTCTGGTTTGTATATGCGAGTGCCGGCCTCGCTTAATATTGCATACTTTTGCTTGTGTCTGGTTGGTTCAAGACGTTAGCAGTTTTTTTTTTTTTAAAAAAAAAAACTGTTCGTTCTTGCGCGGGTGCGTCGTTCGTGCACCTTTGTTTTAGATTTGCTCATTCGTGCGGGCGCTTTATTAATCGTACGCTTGCACCCAATTTTCTACTGTTATCATTATTGTTATGATTTAATTTTCTTTTGGGAGTTTGTCGCTTGTCGGGGATTACCACGCATTTATATATATTTTTTAACACGCGTTGAGTATCTTTTACTTGGTATTATGCCCCCATGGGAGGACTTGGGTTAAAGGATTTTGACCCATTCCAGACCCTGCTTGATTGTTTTAGTTATTCAAAAAGGGTTTCTAGAATGGATACCCCCAACGGCTAGGATTTCTGCTTTACCCCCTTTCGGCTGGGATTTCTGCTGTAATTCAATCTTGGCTTTGTTGACTTGGTTAACAACAAAGAGCAAGATCAGACACCTCCTTTCGGTAAGGCTTTTCACGAACCACGTCGGTTTTTGCCGACTTCACAATTTTTTCGATTTTTGCCGACTTTGCATTTTGCCCAGTGAAATAGATACTGGCCCTCTTCAATGAAAAATTTATGAAATTTTCTCAAGGCAGGGAATCCTCGTACATGCACCTAATATGAAGGTGTTCCTTTGATGGGCTCAGCAAATTTTTATCCAAGGGGCCTTTTTGTTTTGAGTTGCTTTTGCTTCAGTATTGATTCCTGAGAGATAAGCGTTACTCCTTGTTGTTGATCTTGGCTTTGATTTTGAGGAATTCATGTCCTGCATCCGAGAGGGTGTCTTCTCAGAGTTGGCAATTTCGATGTTGGGGACAGATTTTGCAATAGCCCTGGGTTTGCAACATGGTTTAACGATGATCCTTTGAGTGGGTGTTTGCCAGACATTTAGCATTTCCCATGGTGATGTGCGTAGCCTTTCACCTGCTGTTCATCTTGTTGTCTACCCCGGACTGGTTTGCTGTTTTTTTTTTTTGAGGTAGTGCACCTATTTCTCCGTTTGTTTGCCGTTTCGAGTTTCGTGATCCTCAAGTCGCTTTGTTTGATGAGTGCCCTTGTGCTTCGTCACAGTCCCACTGTGTGTAGTGGGCTTCCTTTCACGGGGTTCTTTTAGTACAAGGCAATAAGTGTATTATTCGAGCAGACAGATATTTGACCCTGATGCATGGAGTAATAAGTATGTTATTCAAGCAGACAGATACTCGACCTTAATGCATAGAGTTTAGCAATGTAAATTGTTACTTGACACGATCATAGTAAATAATGAAGTTAGGTAAAACAACTTCAATGATAAGATGAAACTCAGGAAAGTAGAATAAAGTAGTGAGAGCTCTGGTTTGATGCTTCACTGTTGAGATATAAGTGGCTAGTCTTTTTGACGAACGTTCTCTTCGGATTGGTTTAAGTCTTCTACCTTCTTTTCAGGGTGTATTGCCCCCGGTTTGCAAGGAATTAGGATGGCCTGCGCAGTTTTTTTACATATTGTTGCAAGTGGTTTTTCCTAATCAACCCCTCGATGACCGACTTCAGGTGCCTACAGTTATCGGTACCATGTCCTGGCTGTTTGTGAAAATGACAGAATCTTCCTGATGTTTCAGTAACAGTTTCGGCATGTCTTTGCTTCAGAGTTGGATACCTCTCCGTGTCCTTAGTTGCCATGAAGATATTTCCCACGGTATCGTTGAGGGGTGTGAACTCGGATTTCTTATAGAACCGCGGCCTCTTTGGTGTACGTTCGTCCTTTTCCTTGCTGCTCCTCTTTTGATCATTAAGGCTGCTTCGAGCGCCTCCATCCTCCTCTATCTGTGGCCTTTTCCCTTCAATATTCGCGTATCTTTCGGCTTTGCTGAGTAATCGTTTAAGTGTGCTCGGTCCTTTCCTTTTGATCCACCGCCCCAACTTGGTTTCCTCAGATACACCTCTCTCAAGGGCTATTAAGATCTGGTTGGGCTCAGGATCCTCAACTTCAGCCACTGCCATATGAAAGCGGGTGAGAAAATCTTTGGTGGACTCCTCTGGTCTCTTTCGTATTTCATCTAGCCTTGTTATGTCTCGGGCCCTGAATGCCTGGGGTTCAAACTGCTTACTAAATAGTTTAGCCAAGGTCGTGAAATCGTCCACGGACCGAGGCGGTAGCTTTGTGAACCACAGATAAGCCACTCCTTCCAAATAATTCGGGAAATACAAGCATTTTATTTCATCTGTGGCACGTGCCCCACTCATATATTGGTCATATTTACACCAGAACATGTCGGGGTTGCCTGTTCCGTCATAGGACTGCAACGACGGGGGATAGAATCTGCGTTGGTATACGGTTCTCTTAATCCTGTCGGTCAATAGGGTTCTAGTCGGGGAAGACTCTCATCCACTTCGATCGTCCTGCCCCTTCAGGCTTTCTCTCACAATTGTTTGTGCCATTCCCAAGATATATTCCTGTTTTTTGCCTGGATCTGCGAACTGATTGCCTTCTTCGTCATCGAGCTTTGATCCTGACACGCCCCGACGATCTGGAGTTAAGGAGTCTGTATATTCCTTCGGAAAGGATATCCCCACGTCGGTAAGGTTTTCCAACTGTTTTGCAACTGCACCGTCGAGATGTCGGTGCCTAGGTATGTTGCTTCTTCCATGATTCATCCCAGCACGATGTGCGACCCTTCGAATGATATCTTGCCGTCTTGGGCTTGGAGTGATGGATTCTACTTCTGGCGCACAATTTGTTCTGGTTAGCGAGGGACGAGTGGCTCGTAAAGTAGCCTTTTCTGTGGCGGCTTGAATGACCTGCATTGACTCGAGCTTCTTCATCATTGCATTATTTGCAATAGCTATTTGACTTGTCAATCCTATCACCACTTCATCCAGCTCCTTCCAAGTTATAGCTCCTTGGTTTTCCGAGATCTCTTCTGCCTTGGGATTGCTGGTTGATGGTGTAACGAGATCGATGCTGTCGTCAGATCCTACCTTCTTTGGCCTCATCTTCTTGGACCGCCTTCTCCTCCATTATTTGTTGAACCAAATCCGTGATGCGCCTTTCATCATCTGCTGAACCGTTGGGACCGGTACTGATGTTTTCTGCAGTGCGACCGTAGTTTGAGCTTCGGCGCCTCGTGTCTCTTCTGAGGAGAAGGGAGTCGGTGGGGCCTGCGACTGCTTTAGTTGGTCGTACCTCTTTGTATCGTGGAGATTTGGCTTTAGAATCCTTAACGCCGGCCTCTCCCCTGTCTCTTACTATACCGCGAAGTCGCCCAGGGTCCGAGGTTAACGAGTCCTCTTCTTCGCCAATATCGTCCATGGTGTTGGTGTTTTGCGGCGGCAGGTTGGTTCGAACAAGGGTGTTGAGCCTTTCCATTATCATCCTGGTTGTATTATCCATTTTTTCGTTTAGATCAACTACAACCACATTTAGTTCATCTTGCGTTATAGATGGCCTGGGGGTTTCATTTGCCCCTTGACTCAAGATATGAGGTGAAGCTTTGTCAGCATTATCATCCTTATTGATCGTAATAAATTGATCGTAATAACTTTGACAGATTTGTTACTTTTCTCTGATCCAACCATGGCTTGAAAGAGAAAGTGATTCCGGGATAGTTTTACCAAAGGAAATTATGACACGGCCCCACGGTGGGAGCAAAAAATGTTTACACAAAAAATGGTCCAAACACCTCAGGTACAAAGCTGTACTTCACCAATTTGGTAGGGAATAAAGTGGAGTCGTATCCAATCAGTAATTCAAAGTAGAAAATGCGAAAAAGGTAAAAATAGAGACGACGTTTAGAGTGGTTCGACCGTTAATGAGGCCTACGTCCACTATGAAGGTGATTTCTAATCTCATGATGTGAATTACAAAGTACATCAATTCTCTCTGTATCGTACACTTCCATTTTCGCCTAATACAACCTTGTTTATATACTTTAATCTAGGAAACTATATAAGAAGATGGTTGAATTTGAGGAGTAAAAGGATGATTGAGATTGATGATGTCTTTATTCTCTCTGAATCATGAAATTGAGCTTGACGCCATGGCCGGATCCGTGGTTTGT
>JASFAX010007005.1:0-28491 GCA_030737875.1 Allium sativum | reverse complement strand
CTTTGGCCACATCTCAGAATCCTGTAAGTTATCTCGTGATGCTTCTATTCCAATTAAGTTGCCTCTTATTCATCCTCCTCCCAGAGTTTGGATTCCTAGGGTGACCCAACCCCCTTTAGTTGATCCCACTGTCACACCTACCCCCACGCCTGACGTTCCTACTGTCCTAGTCACATCTCTTATTATTATTCAAGCGACTGCTCCTTCTAGTACCTCTCCTTCTGGTACCTTTCCATCTTGATCGCCTTCCTCTCCTGTTACTACCATTCTTGTCCTCCCTCTATCTGGTAACCTACTGTTATATGATCTCTATCTGACCATTTTTAGCACTATTTACCCTCGGCGAAGAGATTCTCCCCAGAAGATAATAACTTTTTTTCTTACGTGATAGAGGAGGGTGATGAGTTAAGTGTTTATTTTACCGTAGTGATGGGGATGGGATTGTCTTGGATGCTAGTAAAGATGAGGATATATCGAACATGGAAATGTTCTATGATGCTTCGTGGGATAGGAAGCTTATCTACGACACTAACTCTGATGGTTTTAACCCCGACCCAATCTTTATATTTACGGTCATGTATATCACCCTGTTGAGGACAGCGGGGTTCTCTAGTTTCCGGTCTGGAGGATTAGTAGGATTGTTGTTTAGTAGTTGAGGTGTTTCTGCCTCACTTCTGGTCTGTTATTTTCAGTGTTTTCACACTTCAAACCAACTCTAGTTGTTAGACTATCCATCTAACTCATGTATTTCGTGTATTCATTATTTGTTGTAATGAAAAGTGGTTGCAACCACTATAAAAACTGGTCAGCTTTGCCAAAAAAACATTTGTCATTTGAAAAGCATTAAAAGCTGACATTCAAAATGTTAAAATGAAAAGAAGTTATCTCACTCTTATTTTAGAAATTATGAACCCTTAATAAATACTTCTAAAACTCTACTATCTTTTTGGGCAAAGCCTACCGACTTTTAAAGTGACACTTTTATTATAACCAATAATAAATACAAGTAAGATAGAAGGTTCGTAGTTACCACCTACTACAAATTCAGGTTTTAAGGTGGTCCGTCCTCCATTATCCTGTCTAGGTTACAACACAGGAGCTAGACACTTTTTCTAGACTACAATTTCAACTCCACACAGGGAGATTATTTCATGCACAACCAATTATAAAGAAACAATAAGAATCAGTACAAAGGACTGATGGGCCAGCATACCCTAGGCTCTATTGCAACAGAAAAGTACAACTATGATAGAAATGACCAAACGGTAACTTCCTTGAGCACTACACCAAGCATGACACTCCATTTACCATCTACGCATAGCAAGGAGAGGAAGTCCTTCCCACATCACTTCCGAGCCTATGACATAGGGAAGGAGCAGTATTCTGGGAAAACCAAGGAAATCTCGTGTTGCGGCCAACATAGTAGGTACAGTAGAGAAAACTTTGCTAATTTAAAAAGTGGTATTTATTGTTCATCAATAATATGTTTTGTAAGAAATAAAGGAATTCTTATTAAAGAATGGTTTATTTTAAAAGATGCATGTAAACACATTAGCAAAATAAGAAACATCGCACTCTTTGTAAAAGAGTTACATTTTAAAAGAAAATTGAAAATTTAATACTTCAGGTTTTAATGAAACATTACATACTCATTTTTGAATTCAGTATATTTTGATGAATTGTTTGAATATATGGTAAAAATAACAATAGCATGAAAAAAATATTTATTTTGGAGAATAGCTAAAATTATACCTTTACAAAAGAAATAATCTTGGATTAAATAAGGATAGAAAATTAGATAAGTTAGAGTTAGGTTCGAGGGTTAGATAAAATAAGTTGTAAAACCTAATATGGAATTTTTTGTATCAGTTCCAAAAATCTATATTTGAAAAGTTGATATAGAATCAAAAGATTTCCTAAATCAATGTTTGATTGTAAACTAGGTTATATATTAGTTTAGAAACTAGTATGTTTATAGTCATATCTAGTGATTAGTAATATACATATATCGATATAGGACAAGTTACGTAATTTGGGATTCATGGATATTAATTGCTGACTTAATGGATAATAACATAACTTTGTAATTAATAAGAGAAAAATGGAATTCATAGGGACTGATTGGAAATGATTTAAGTCGATATATTCTCAAAGAGGTAAAAAAAATTAAGTAAGAATTGGTTAAACGGTCCAAATTCGACTACTATGGATATACTAATCAGGAATATGGACGGACCATATATATAAGAAAAGAAAAAATTGAAAATTTGAGAAAATAAAAAGTACTAGAATGATATGTTAAGTTTGCAATAAAGGACTAAGACTTCAATACTGTTTATACCACTTGATTGTAAGTGATAACTTCCATAATAATTTTCTTTTCTTATGTTTTGAGGTTGTAAGTGCTAGTAGTCTACAATGATGATTGGAAAATGGTATAAGGTGGTGAAAGTAATGTATTCCTATTTATGCTTGTGTTGATAGGGATTTAAAACCACTTTGTAAATTTTATTGTGAATAAGAAAGATTATATGGGGACATTTACTTAACGATTAACCACATATGGAATTTAGAAGTTAACGAGGAATTAGATGTGCAACCCATGATGAGGAATGTCTCGATGTCATAATTTTGGAATATTGAGTACAAGGAAGTTTAGCTTCTAGAATGTCATCCTTAGGAATAAAAATTTAATGCATGTGATTAAGAAATAGGCGTAGCCATGTAAATGTAGGATTTGCGTAAATTATCTTCTTTTTTTTAGTTTTAATCCATTTGTGTTTTGGCTTACGTATATCTGTTTCATTTTTATATATTAGCCCTTTTGTCATTTTTCACAAAAAGACTGTCTGAAATTGTAAGGAATATGCACAAAATATAAAGGAAGAGTTGTGTAAATTTACATGTTTGTATGTAGTTTATACTATCTATTACAAATAAAAGAATACTCATTCCTTGTATTTTTAATAAGTCAATACTCTTTTCTTATTGTTGATTGGGCAAATTTATGAAAATTATAGCAAAGGAGCATTTATAAAACTTGGATTTCAACAAATCAGAACATATACGGATTATTCTTGTTATTAGTATGGACTAGAACATAAATTAATTTAATTAAAAAAAATTTGGTTTAGGAAATTTTTTAGGTATAAGGATTTCTCATCAATTGTAGACAATAGAAATAATATTGATCTTTTTAGGAGTAACATAGTTACCTTTTTGGTAGTTGATGGGGCGCTCTTGAATTATTTCAAGGAGGCAATACAAATTATCAAATTCATAATGGGATAACCATCGATAAATTTCTTCTTGAACCAAGTTTATAATTGGTGACTTTGGAAAAAGTCAAATTTGATTAGGTAGCTTGTGAACGTTAGAAAGTAGGCATTGTATTTTTGTGGCTTTGCCAATGATGGAAAATAAGAGAGGTTATTGATGATTGGATCCTATTATATTTTATACTTTTATGTTTAAGATACCTGCATAATGTGGCAAATCTTTGTAGGGCCTAATCAGAAATGAGAACAGAAATGAGGACTAAGACGAAACTCTTGGCATCTCGTAAGACCACGGATATTATAGAGCATGGAACTATAAGGCTTCACAACGTTAAGTTAGATTGATTCAAGTACGTTAGGGAGAAAATTCAGTGGAAGGCATGAACACTTTAAATTTTTTAGCCTTTCTGCTCTAGACTTTTCTCTTTAAAATTAGGATTTTCTGGTTGTATTATGATTGCTAGATTGAACGGTAGGAATTGGTTGCAACACAAATGCGTTGTACACTCATATAGAAGTTATATGCATAATAAGATTTGCATCATACATAAAGCATCACGATTATACTTTCACGTTAGGACCGAGCTCAACTTATGTGTCTACAGTATAAAATCACATTGAATGTGGTTGTTTTATGGATGTATAAATAAATAACTTGATTGTATAAAATGTTTGTTAGAATGAGTTATGTATTTCATCCCTTTAAAAAGATTTCGCGACAAAATCTCTATAAGGGGAATAATATAACACTTCATAAAATATACCATAAGTAGACATAAATAACTAAAAATAATAACAACTTAATGTAAATAGTAATAGGCTAAAAATATGGATATTTAATACATGGGAATTAGGCCATGAAAATATCATTATTATGTTCATAGTGAGATTCTAATTCATTTTGATATTTTATTTGTTGAAAACGGAGTCTGTATGAAGAAGATAAGCACATAACAAAGTTTGAATATAAAAAATAATAAATAATAAACATACACATTTGAATTTGAAATCAACTGGACAAGTATGGAATAAAATAAATATAATTGGCATAGAGGAATATTCCGTATTTAAATTCAAAGTTATATGTATAACTAAAATTCAAGTCGTAACAATATAATGGTATACAAACATAGACAATGTAGAACATTTTTAGATAACATAGCTCAACAAATCAGCAAGTGTATTAGTAGAGAGAACGTGCACGAATATGACCTCGAATAATTAAATATATGTGTGTGTAACAAGGGGACATGTTTTAATAGAATAAAAATGAATCAATTACATTAATTAACAATTTAAACCGAACGAGTGAATTAAATTCACACTGCCTAACTCATAAGGGGGTCGACCACCCCATTAGGAGAAGGGTCGACTTCCCTGTCCGCCTCCCTCATATGGGGGAAGTTGACCGCTTCAAGCCTGGAAGGATAGGTGGTGGGTATGTTTTGTTTTGATATATCCGGTTTTTTAATCAATAGATGGCTTGAATTTTATAATTTAAATCCAACGGTTCCTATACACTTTGATATATATAAATAGAACCTTTGCCCCTCCCTTTCAGTCACATATACTAAGGATTTCTACCTTAATTAATTTCTTCTTTGCCTCTGTCAGTGTTAGTATCTAGTTGGGTGGAGGTTAGCTCTTCTTTTTTCCCTCCTCCTATTATATTCTAATTCGATTCTATTTTATTTATTTTATTCTACCTTAGAATTATTAGATCTAATATCTACAATTTTAAAGGAAGAAGAATCAAAGAACATTCATGTGTGGCTATAATCCAGATCAGGATTAATTAACGGTTTTCTCTTGTTAACGATATTTTCCATCAACAGCCGGATTAAGTTATTTAGGACATGTGTTTGTGGGATTTGACACCGTCATGACTCAGAGTTATCGAAAGTCATTCCGAATCCTGTGAAACTAAGCTAATTTACCTTCCCTTAGGCATCGGAATTCTGATTCGAACGATTAGTTATCCTGCTTCCAGAGGATAGACATCACATATGTTGTGCGGTGGTGTTCCGAAATGGCCTTAGGAAGGTTATTTAGCTTGATATTGCTAGGTTTTATGAAATTAATTGCTCCTTAAATCATGAAAGTGATGCTATGTACTGTGATAAGAAGAGAAAATAGGCGAACGCATCCCCCTATTCGGGAAAAAAGGCATTGCAATGTTCATTAACTCAGACAATCATTCCTCGTCGGACCAGCACAAAAAAGGGGTCCGGATCGTGTCAGAGATCGAGTTAAAAACCTGCAGATGACCCCCTTTCTCCGAGGTCAGGAAGCATTAGGCTCATCATGAGAGTGTCAACCAAAGTGGCAAACCCTCGAGGCAGGGGAAGGAGACTTCGCATTTCTACGAAGCTCCTCCTCCATTGCTAAGGTGCCATGGTTGATTTTCTCATAAGAAAGGTTAGTGTTAACTCCCTGTTTCATCATTACGGCACACCAAGATTATCAAATCGCAAGATGTTTAAGACCTAGAATTCTCCATTTATAAATAGTAGATGTATTACAAGAGTTGAGGATTTGCTCCTTTTTTTTGAAGAAAAGAAGTAGATTGAGAAATAAAAAGTTCGCCCCCCATTATGTGACTTTTGGGGTCTTATTTATAGAGACTTTGGGGCACCTTCCGCTACTAGGCTATTGGGCCTTGATCGGCCGCTTCTTCTCTTAGTCTCGAGCGTTTGGCTCTCGGCCGTCCTTGTGGTGCTAATTAAGTCTTCAAAGTGAGGGTCCCGGTCAATTGGGGATTTTCTAAGACTAATATGGGCTTGTTGTCCGGGAGAGGGGGCGATTCGGATGGCATTTGACAGCTCTTGAGTGAAGGCTCCTGGATGCAAGTTTCTAGACGTAGGCTTCCGGGTTTCTCTTGAATACTTAGAAGAGCTTGTCCTCCTGACGTATGTTGATAGCTGCCGGTTTGAAACCGCTATTGGTTCCTTTACTAGGTAAATTTGTACTGATAGCCTGTATCTCTACTAGGGTCCCGGTTAGCCATCCGGTGGAGCTTTTGGGACAATCTGGTTTTCCGGAAGATTGCTTTCGGTGATGTCTCTATTGTTTATCGATGTAACCTTTCGTCATTCATGAAGTAGCTATTTCGGAAGCTGGTTCCGGATAATCTTTTTGTACTTCTGGCTTGATACCTTTCGCTTTAGGACTCTCTTGTTAGGTAGACTCTATCGGATAGGCTCGGTTGGATAAACTTCGCTATCGTTTTGTAGGCTCTGAAATCCTTTCTTCCTGGGGGGAGTGCCGATTTGTGTTTCTCTCAAATCATTATTTCCCGCTTTCAGTCTTCTCTATTTGTTCTTTCGGAAGGTTCTTCTGTGTTTGTGTTCCTCCAATACCCTTTCACTGTCAGCCTATGTTAGGGGTTTATTTTGGTAGTAACATTTGCCCCCATCCCTAATGAAGGGGTGTTTTCGACTTTCCAAGTCAAACTTTTCTTTCTAGATACTTTTTCTGTTGAATCGTTCCTTAACGCTAGATTTCATTATGAAACATTAATGGTAGTTTTAAATCAACCCTCGCTTGGGTAACCTGAAGACTGAAGATTAGAGATCTCCTTTAGGCATTTGTGGAGAACGAAATCGACCCATACTAGGGTATTGATAGGAGATCGGAAATCCCTTCCGGCATTATGAAGAGCTGAATTAACCTAGACCCTGGTATTAACATATAGGAGACCGAAACCCCTTCTGGTATTTATGGGGAGTCGAATTAACCTAGATTTGGGTATTAATACAGATAGAAGACCGGAAACATATTCCGGCATTTGTGAAGAGTCGAATCGACCCAGATTCGGGTATTAATATAGATAGAAGACCGGAAACCTCTTACGGAATTTGTAAAGAGCCGAATCGACCCAAATTCTGGTATTAATATAGATAGATGACCAGAAACCTCTTCCGGTATTTGTGAAGAGTCAAATCAACCCAAATTTGGGTATTAATATGTAGAAGACCGGAACCCCCTTTGGTATTTGTGAAGAGACGAACCAACCTAGATTCGGTTATTAATATAGATAGAAGACCGAAATCCTCTTCCAACTTTTGATGATTCCATTTTTCTCACAAAATCGGGTGAACTCTTCGCTCTCGGATTGTGTTCCATTATCTGATATGATTTTGTGAGGGATTCCGAAGCGGGTAACTATATTTTTTATTATGAATCTTAACACCTTTTTTGACGTGATTGTCGGAAGGGGTTATGCCTCTACCCATTTGGTGAAGTAGTCGATAGCTACTACAACATACTTAGCTCCACCTTTGGAGATTGGTAAAGGTCCAATTAAATCTATTCCCCATACATCGAATGGCCAGGGGCTTGATATAGTGGTTAGTTCGCTAGGAGGAAGTCGAGGTACTTTAGAGTACTTTTGACACTTATCACAATTCTTGACGTACTCAACTACTTGACTAGACATCCGTGGCCAATACTAATCTTGTCGCATGACCCTTTTGGCCAGCTTAACTCCACTGGAATGGTCCCCACACCATCCCTCCAGAGCTTTTTTTAACAGGCTAAGTCCATCTTCAGAACTTACACATCTTAAATATGGAAGCAAAATTCCCTTTTTATGGAGTATATTATCCATAATCACAAATGTAGGAGCTTGGTGTTTTATCCTCCTCGCATCTTGCTTAATAAGGGCTAAAATTCCGTTTAAGAGGTAATCTACTATGGGAGTCACCCATGTAACTTTGTGATGACAACTTGTTTCCGTTAAGGGAGGTTCCCCATTGGAGTTTCCCTCTTTGTTTCCTTCGTCCTCCCTTCACAAGGCTTGGGATCTAGGTAAGACCAATAACTCTTTCCCAATTTCTGATTCCTCCCGCTCAACACTAGGCCTTTCCTTATATCCACGGGAATTATTCGAGTTTCGGGGGACACTGGGAACTAGCTAGCTTGGCTAGTGAATCAGCTTGGGCATTCTCCCCGCGGGGTATTTAATGAACTAAGAAGTCCTCAAATCGGGAAAGCATCTTTAATACCTTTTTCATATATAAGACTAGCCGCTTATCCTTGGTTTGATATGTCTGTTTTACTTGGTTTACCATCAGTTGCAAATCACTAAAGATTTCTATTTGTGGTATCTTCAACTGTAGTGCCAGATTCAAACCGGTTATCATTGATTCATACTCGGCCACGTTTTTGGTTGTCGGGAACCCTAACTTCATGGCGTAGTGCAAGTGTTGTATGTCAGGGATAATTATAACATAATCTTCCCCTACTCCCTGTTCATTAGAAGCTCCATCTACAAAGTGCTGCCACTTGGTTTGTGAGTCATTTTATTTAACTGATTGTTCTGAAATGAAGCTCGTGCATTCATTCACGAAATATGCGAGAGCTTGTCCTTTGGTTGTTGCTCGAGGGTGGAACTCGATCTCGTATTGTCTAAGCTCAACACCCATTTGGTTAGCCTCCCTGAGGTTTCCAGTTTGCTAAACACTTGCTTGAGCGGAAAACTAGTTAAAACTCTAACAGGATGAGCTTGAAAGTAGCCTTTGAGTTTTTGCGCGGTAAGGTTTAGGCAATACGCTAGTTTCTTAATAACTAGATATCGGGTTTTTGTGTCCTTTAGCCTTCGTCTAACGTAGTAAATGGGGTGTTGAATCCCGTTACTCTCTCTTATTAGGATTGAGCTTATCGCATGTTCTGAAACAGCCATATTTAGGTATAACTCTTCTTTTGCTGGACCGGAGTTACCGAAGGGTCAATGTTCAAGGCATGGCTCATAAAAGAAGGGTTGATACCGATCATGTATGAATGAGTCCAAGCTAAAACATCTTTTTTGAGCTGTAGGAACCGAATTAGATCGCTTCTGAGGGGCTCTGTTAGCCTTTTCCCTACATTGATGACCTTCGATTTATCCTCTGAATCAACATTTACTTCTTCCACTTCTTCTGTTGGTTTTATTCTTTCAATGTCTCCTCTAAAATCCAAATCTGTGGTGATTTCTTCCTCTTCAGTCAGATTTACATCATCAGACCTTTTCCTTTTTCTTCTCAAAGAAATGTACCTACCATTTGCACATTTGTTAGCCTTATCCATTTTTATATTAGCTTCAAATGTGGGATGTAAGGATCCACTACCCAAAGGTATAAAAACAGTAGAAGAATCAAAGTACGAAGAACACACCCTTTTGTATTTGTCAATCGTTGCGAAGTACAATTCGCAAGAACTAAACTGTTCTCCCTTGATGGTACCCCATCCCTGTTTGGTTAGGAATTTTAACATTAGATACTTGGAAGAAAGAAAGGCATCCATCTTCTCTAAAGTTGGTTTCCCAAAGAAGGCATTATAATATGATGGTTGATCGATCACAACAAAGAGAGTCTCAAAGGTCCTATGGAGCGGAGACAGTCCAACTTTAACCAGGAGGTTGATTTGCCCTACCGGAGTTGACTGCCCAAAGAAGGCATTACAATATAATGGTTGATTGATCACAACGAAGAGAGTCTCAAAAGTCCTGTGGAGCGAAGGCAGTCTAACTTGAACTAGAAGGTTGATTTGCCCCACCGGAGTTGACCCCTTGTTGTTGAAGCCGAAGATTGGTTCGTTGTTTGGTTCTAACTTTTTCTCAAAAATTCCCATCTGATTGAAAGTGTGCTTAAAGATGATATTGTCGGCGCTCACTGTATCTACAAGGATCTTTGAAACAACAGAGAGCCCTATTTAGGCTGTTATCATAAGGGGATCATTATGCCGGCAGCAGACCCCTCCTTTTCATTTCTTTTGGAGAAACCACTAGGTTGTGCATTTTGAGAGCATAACGTGCATTCTTCAGCGATTGTTCTTCTTGAATGGAGAATATTCCCTTCATTGCTTCTTTCATATATTGACTTCTTGCTTTCGGATAGCTTCCGGTAGGGTATGGCCCTCCATGGATCACATTGATTCGATTTATGGGTGGCCCCAAGTCTAGGTTTCTCTCTTCCGTAGCAACTCCTATCGCATTTAATGAAACCTTCTGTTGTCCACTTGCATGTTGAGCTAATGTTGTCTTATTTAAAACAAATTCCTTCAGATGTCCCTTTCGGATCAGCTTCTAAATAATCTCGTCCAATACCTTGCACTCGTCAGTCTTATGTCTGTTGATTTTGTGGAATTCACAATACTTACCGCCAGAATAATGTTCAGGGCAATTCTTGGCTTTGAACGAGACAGGGAAGTTATTAACCTTTTCTCTTGCAATAGCATACACATACGAGATGGGCTTGTTTAGAGAAACCGAGTTGGTATTAGAATCATCCCACCTTGACCTCTTTTGATTTCCATCTAGGAGCTTCTGTCTAAAGTTTGGCCTTCCTCCTTTCTCTCGAGTCTTGAACTTCCTCTTTGTGAAGTACAATTCTTCCGTGCGAATAAACTTGTCGTCTTGGAAATGAAAGTCTTGCAAGTATTTATAGCCGTGAATATATAACTTCTTCCAGAAGGGGGTGTTTTCGATTAACCCTGAGTGTACGGCAATCAACTTGTCACAGTCATTTATATCCTAGGCCTTTAGAGCCTCGATGTTGAATCTCTTAAGATAATCTCCCAGAGACTCCCCTTGTCTCTTCTTGATGTTAGCAATGACTGTGTAGTCAACTGTTGGATCTTTGCATATGCATAACTACGCAGAAAATTCGTAGGAGAATTGTTTCCACGAGTAAATGATGTTTTCCCTATACTGGTGATACCACTTCGCCGCCGCCCCTTGAAAGGTAACCGAGAAAAGGTGGCATCTGACGACTCTGGAAGCGTTGTACAGATCCATCTGGCTGTCGAAAGCCATTAGATGATCGTTAGGGTCAGTTGTCCCAAGATAATTTATGGTTGGAACCTTCACTCTCGATGGTATTATGGTGTTCATAATTTCATCGATGAACGAAGCTGCTCTTTCGTTGTCGTTAACCCTATAATCTTGGGTCCTCTTCCCCTTGCTTCCCAACAAGTCCTTGACGGTCTTCTGGGTGAGGTCTTTGATGTAAGCTTCTGTGTTGTCATAGTTTACTCTCTTGGGATTGTAACCTTTGGAGGTGGAACTCCCAGACTATTCCTACTCGCACTGATTCCCTTGATGGTCTATTCCCGTCAGATGGGACTTCTTCTTCTTGGAACAAGTCACCTTAAGCTACTCCTTTGCTTCTGAATGCTGAATAGAATCCTTTCTTTTCGGAGATTCATTCATCTCTCTCTAACTAGATCTGGTGAGCCTTGAGGACTTCTGTGCCTAGACAACGTTGACTTGAGCCTGCATTTCTTGGAGTTGTTTCTCCAAGACCAATACTCTTGCGACATTATCTTCCATGGAGTTTGAGTTTGGTGGTTTTTGTGGATTGGATGCAGCTCCTTTTTCGTAATTGTCTGGGTTGAGTGTTAGATCCACATTTCCTTCAACGGTTGTATTAGGGCCCAATTCCTTGTTTCGTTCCTCTAATCTTTTCGATTTACTCTTTCCTGTCATGGAGCAATAAATTCACCAAATTAATTCTGACAAATTAACCATAAGCACGGAGGTTCAGGCCCTCCTTCTAGCGCCGAAATGTTAACGATATTTTCCGTCAACACCCGATTAAGCTATTTGGGACATGTGTTCATGAGATTTGACACCGTCATGACTCGGAGTTATCGAAGCTCATTCCGAAGCTTGTGAATCTAAGCTAATTCACCTTCCCTTAGACATCGGAATTCTGATTCTAATGATTAGTTATCCTGCTTCCAGAGGATGGACATCACATATGCTGTGCGGCGGTGTTCCGAAATGACCTTAGGAAGGTTATTTAGCTTGATATTGCAAGGTTTTATGAAATCAATTGCTCCTTAAATCATGAAAGTGATGCTATGTACTATGATAAGAAGAGAAAACAGGCTAACGCATCCCTCTATTTGGGAAAGAAGGCATCGCAATGTTCATTAACTCAGACAATCATTCCGCGCCGGACCAGCACAAAAAAGGGGGTCCGTATCGCATCTGAGATCGAGTTAAACTTGCAGATGACCCGCTTTCTCTGAGGTCAGGGAGTGTTAAGCTCATCATGAGAGTGTCAATCAAAGTGGAAAACCCCCGAGGCGGGGGAAGGAGACTTCGCATTTCTACGAAGCTCCTCCTCCATTGCTAAGGTGCCATGATTGATTTTCTCATTAAAAAAGGTTAGTGTTAACTTCCTATTTCATTATTACGGCACAATAAGATTATCAAATCGCAAGATGTTTAAGACTCGGAATTCTCCATTTATAAATTATAGATGTATTACAAGAGTTGAGGATTTGCTCCCTTTTTTAGAAGAAAAGAACTAGATTGAGAAATAAAAAGTTCGTCCCCCTTTATGTGACTCTTGGGGTCTTATTTATAGAGAATTCGGGGCCCTTTCCGCTGTTAGGCTATTAGGCCTGCATGGGCCTAGGCCGGTCACTTCTTTTCTTGGTCTCAGGATTTTAGCTATCAGTCGTCCTTGTGGTGCTAATTATAAACTTCAAAGTGAGGGTCCTAGTCAACTGGGGCTTTTTCGAGGCTAATATGGGCTTGTTGTCGTGGGGTTTTCGGATGGCATTTGAACTCCCGGTAGCAACTCCTGAGTGAAGGCTCCCGGATGCAAGCTTCTAGATGTAGGCTTCCGGCTTTCTCTTGAATACTTAGAGGAGCTTGTCCTCGTGACACATGTAGATAGCTGCCGGTTTGAAACCGCTATTGGTTCCTGTACTAGGTAAAATAGCACTGATAGCATGTATCTCTGC
This sequence comes from Allium sativum, assembly GCA_030737875.1. Taxonomy (NCBI): domain Eukaryota; kingdom Viridiplantae; phylum Streptophyta; class Magnoliopsida; order Asparagales; family Amaryllidaceae; genus Allium; species Allium sativum. The sequence continues at coordinate 15,478 of JASFAX010007005.1, read as the reverse complement.
TCGGGTTCCAATTAGCCTTCCGATGGAGCTTTTGGGACAATCTGGTTTTCCGGAAGATAGCTTTCGGTGATGTCTCTGTTGTCTATCGATGTGACCTTTCGTCATTCATGAAGTAGCTATTTCGGAAGTTGGTTGCGGATAATATTTTTGTACTTCTGGCTTGATACCTTTCACTTCAGGACTCTCTTTTCGGGTAGACTCTATCGGATAGACTCGGTTGGATTAACTTCGCTATCGTTTTGTTGTCTCTGAGCTCTTTTCTTCCAGGGGGGAGTGTCGGTTTGTGTTTCTCTCAAATCATTCTTTCCCGCTTTCGGTCTTCTCTAGTTGTTCTTTCGGAAGGTTCTTCTGTGTTTGTGTTCCTCCAATACCCCTTCACAGTCAGCCTATGTTAGGGGTTTATTTTGGTAGTAACATCTCTCTTTGTTGTTTTGGGAGTAGGATTCTTTAAATTTAGCTAATTTCTATAGCTTGTTAGTATAAATATGGATTGATTATGCCTACAGGGGTCTAGGATTCACGAAAACAAAACACACAAAATCCCCCAATCATTTGGATTTTTGATTGAGAATATAAATAAAAATGATTTTCCTATTTTTGTTTTTGTTAAATTCATAATTTAGTCTCTTTTATTTTCCTTTTGATTGTAAATCCCAAATTGACATAAATAAGTGTGAACTTGGATATCGTAACTCATATGTATTTAAATATCAATTTTTAAAATACCAGATCTAGGTACAATAAAATACAAGTGGTCAAAATCCTTACTTTTGCGTATAAATCACTCAAAGTGGAAGGATAGTAAAATAATACTGGAAAAAATGTACATATAATATTGTTTATTCATCCTGTCCTTTTCTGTTTATTGTTGTAATCTTAAGAACATAGGATTAAAAGTGTTATTTTATGTTTATTTCATATTAATGCTTTAATTTTAAAATAAAAATTTATATTCCATCTTGTGGACTTGGATGAATATGACTTGTATACTTTTGTTTGGCGAAAATATTGATATTCCATCACTTAATGTGCTTTCTTTTACGTGTGCCTCTAATTACGCCTAAAAGTATTTATAATTATTAAATATCATAATCCACATATCTTTAATGCATATTTATTGCGTTAAATTAGGAAATTCCTATTAAATGTCCCATTAGGAAATTTTTGTATGGTACTTGAGTTAATGGCCTTTAGAAATATTAAATGACATATGCATGCGAGGTTAGCCCCTACTGGTAGTAGAAGTCTGCCTCGACAACCCAACAAATCTAGTAGTTATAAGAAGTCGGGTTAATGTGAGACGTTTAATGTCATGGGCTATTTAGCATATGATAGATCTGCCTAGAGAAAGAATTAAGTGGTTGATCCACTTATGATGGTACTAAGTTGTTGGATTTGATTCACACCTAAGGGTCTATTTCTTAGGTTTGGACTAAAATTATAGGGTCTGCTCTAAATAGGTATTAAGTGATCTATGGGTTCGCCATTCTCTAATAATTATAAAGTATTAAATGGTCATGAATGAATGACTCAGTTCTCCAAAAGTTGTTCTCTTCTTGTCTAGGGGCTAAGTGAAGGAAAAACTAGGGATGGACTACTAAGAGTTTCACCGAGCATGTAAGGGAAACTGCCTATCGAAGGGAAGTATTGAGTGGCTAAGAGTTCACCTGTAATGTCAACTAGATAGCTAGGAGGGTTATAAATTATACCGAGCGTCTACCTAAAACCCGATATTAAGTGAATGATTACTATCTCTCACATTTAAGTTGAGAGAATATGTACATATATATACATAATGTAGTCTACAAAGAAAACGAGGTCGTAAGTGGACTAGGGTATGCCAAGGGGTATTAAGTGAGCATAGGATTCCGCCCATGTTTTAATGACCTTAAGTGATCAAGAAAGGTTCACACTTTCCACTTAGTATATATGAGTAGATGTAAAAATTCGTACATGTGTGTTTATATTCTCTTAGACATAAACCTGATAAGTTTTAAATTGCCAAGTATAGGAAAATAAGTTTCCTTTTTATGCTTAAACAATTTTATTTATCTGAAACTGTTGTTCTAATGTCCCTCCTCTTAATGATACATATTAGGCATAATGGTGGAGCTAGACGATGATGTGAATGATGGAGCTTGGCGATGGCGATTATTATTTTAATTTTCTATTATATCTTATTGTATCTTAGTTTACCATTATGATGTACCTTGACTTGCTAGTTGTAACTTGGGATTTGATGTATTTGACATTATTACGTTTTTATGATAGATACACCTATTTGATTATTACATTTTTGTCCATTCTGCTATGAGATTTGATTTCATTTTAGTCTAGACCTGTAATTTCCATTTCTTATAGAAACCAACGATTTTGTTAAGAACAGTTCTAAGTTCTTGTCGTCCTTCTTTGGCTTGGAATTTAGGTCGGTTCCAAGCAGGTTGTTACATGGATAATACAAGTGGAACCGATAGAGGTATGCAAGATAAAAAAGGTGTGAATTTTCAAACATGAATATGGTAAAATAAATGAGGCTGTGAAGTTACTTGGAGGGTAAGGTAGACTTTAGAATTGTAAGTAAGTTGTAATAGCAACATAACCATAAGAAACGAGTTAAAGAAAGACTCAAAAATGTAAAGACGAATAGATAGAAGATAGAAAATCTCTAGAAAAAAATGGTTAACTTGCTTGAATGATTCTTTTTAGAGCAACCATAGCGGGTAAGATGAAAAAAAATCTCCTGCGGACTTGGTTAGAATGACTCGATAATTACAAAGAGAACCATTTAGTTAGAAGAAATGGATAAGAGGTACGAGTCATTAGTTCGACATCCTAAAGTAGGGCTTCAACCTATTTCACAATACGATTTTTTTCACATAGTGAGAATTTGCTAATAAGGCAACTTGGGTATCTTAGAATAATCCAAGTTCCCATACTCACGTTCTTTTAACAAATTTATTTAGATATTATATCATTTTCTTTTTCTTTTGATCAAGAACTTTTCTCTAAGTATTTTTTTGGATTGGTAGATCTTAAGATTAAGTCTGTGGATGGTAAGATTGATTGTATACAAGTTAATAGAACATGTTTTTGTGTGATGGATTGCAAGTGGATGTAAATGAACGCATGTACACACACTAGGCACTATTATCTATTAGAGATCGGCCAACTAGAACACCAAGCATATGCAGATGGATTTATGTGCATTTTTATTTTATTTTCATGGTTTGTTATAAATGGACGATATTCATATGGTTGTTTGCATATGGATGATGATTGTAGCATATATATAGGACTATCGGTTATTATTAGGGTATATACATACATACATACATACATACATACATACATACATATATATATATATATATATTATATATATATATATATATATATATATATATATATATATGCATATCAGCATAACTGAACAAAAAAGAAGGTCGACCTGAATCGGTAGATTTTCCAATCTTTTGCATTAATTAGGAACATATACACTACGCTATTGCATACTAACATAAATGACATTAGAAAACTTAAGGACAATGGATACAATGGATGATGTTTAGTATAAGGGTGTAGGCATTGATTGTGATTACTTCTTTCATTCTTCCGTCCCTAGATATTTCGGGAATGCAATAATTAAGGAGAAAAGAATGTAACAACCCAAAATTCAAGTAACAATACTTTATTAAAGAATTAATTAAATAATGAATTAAGTTTGTGAAATTGTTAGAACTTAGCTATGGGGGTTTGTACCATTGAGTTCGTGGCAATTTTATGAAATTTGCATATATAACTTGTCAAAATCAGAGTTCGTATGAGAAAATAATAGAAAAATAAGAATTTGGCAATATTTAGAATTTATATATGCATATCGACCAAGGTTGATCTGACATACCCTAATCGACCTACCCTAGATCAACCTGCAAAGTACCCTCGATTGATTTTCATCTAGGCACGAGTTAACAACATTAAAAGCTATATTCCATGAAACCTGAGACGTTGCTTGTTTTACTCAGATGGTTAAACTTGATTTTTATGACTTGTTTGGACCAGATTTAATCAACTAATGCTATGGCCTAAGATCCCAAAAGCTCCACTATAAATAAGACCTTTGACCCAGTTATTTTCTTACACTCAAATCTTTTTCCCTCTGGCTTCCTTTTTCCCGAAGTAAGCCCTAAACTTAAATATTTCTACGAAGTGATTTCTAAACATAAAAATTTATAATCAGCCCTAAGCATGGGATCTGGGAAGGCTGCAGATAAGAGTTAAGGACTTTAGGCGAGCATTGTAAGTTTTTTATATTTTTAAGTAATTTAAAAAAGGGTTTGTAATAGTTGTAGTTTTTCTTATAGCTTTTGAGTTATTTTTCTGTAAGTATTTCTCTATCGTTTCTTATAGTTTTTAGTTAATTCCAATAAGTTTGTTTTTCAGTCTTTTTCCCTTACACGATATTTTATTTCTTTTTAGTTATTCACGTGTTTCTATAATTATTTTACATTTGTCCTAAAGATACACAGATATGTAAATGACAGTTTTAAAGACGCGGGTTTAATCCCCTTTTTTTGCATAAAAAATAAGGTAAAAAGCGCAAGCTTCACGAATACAAATTAAATAACAGAATACTAAATTTACAGAAAACATTTATATAAATTATAGATCTGTAATAAAAAAGAATCAAATTGAATTATGCAAATTATAGGAATTTGCAGTAAATTATGACAAGGGTTTATACTTCTCGAAGCAAGAGAAATAAATAGCTTATTAAAGATAATTGAGAACTATACTAACATTTTAGAACATCATAATAAATGAAAAAATATATAACCTATTATGACAAAAATAAAATATTATAGGCTCAGGTCAGGGACTGAGTCAATGGTTTGGGCTCGGATTTGGGATTAGGCTAAGAGAAATGTCACTTAGATCATGGATTAAGTTAATAAATAAGACTCAGGTCAGGGGTTGAGATGGGGGAGAATTATAATTTTGGAGGTTTCGTAGCAGTGACAGATAGATGTCGAATCATGGTAGATAACTGGCCAATAGTTGAGATATCTAACATGGATTGCCGAATCATGGTAGATAACAGACCAGTAAATAAACAGTGGAGGTCCATACTAGTTGTGGATGCAAAATCATGGTAGATAACTGGTTAACAGATAAATAGTAGATGTCATACCAGTGCCAGTTGCCGAATCATGATGAATAACAAACCAGTAGATAAAGCTCAGTCATAGGGAATGAGATGGAGGCACATTTAGGATATTGTTAGGAGAATTTCGTACCGATGAAAGATCCAACATGCATGCCAAATTGTGGTAGATTACTGACTCGAGGCCTGAAATTAACTAAAAGAAATAAAATAAATGGAAGGGAAAAAGACTAAAAAAAAAACAAACTTGCAGATATTAACAAAAACAGAAAGTACTTACAAAAAAATAACTGAAAGACTGTAAGAAAAACAACACCTATTAAGAACCATTTTCTTTAAATTACTTGAAAATCTGATTAATTATAACACTCACCTAGAGAACTTAGCTCTTATCTGTGTCCTTCGCATATCCCATCCCTAGGCTGATTATATATTTTTTTATGTTTACAAATCTCTTTCTATAAATATTTAAATTTAGGGCTCTGCCTCAGGCAAATGGAAACCAAAGAGGAAAAGATTTGAGTGTAAGAGAATAGTTAGGTGTAGGATCTTATTTATAGTGGAACTGGGGGATCTCAGACCGTAGGATTAATTGATTGAAAATGGTATAGACACGTCATGAAACAAAATTTAACCATACGAATAAACAAGTGACGTCTTAAATTTCACGAAATATAGGTTTCATTACAATAAAATGGGGATTTCAAAGCGTTTGAAAAACACTATTATATCCTAATATAGCGTTTTAGAGAATGCCATGTAACAACATGCTATGTTAGATCTTCTACATTAAATAGCAAGGACAAGAACGCTATAAAAAATGAATTTTGTATAGCGTTTTTGTTTGCTATTAAACATAAAACGCTATATAATATACTCTTTGATATTTACTTCTTATAGTGTTTGTGTGCATGTTTCTATAGCATTTTATTTGTATGATTTATAGTGTTTACAGTTATATTTCTATAGCGTTTGTTCACTTAATTGTTAGCGTTTCTTACAAATTTCTATTGCATTTATTTAGTTATACTATAACATTCCCAATGTCTGATTCTATAACATTTGTTATTCAATAGCGTTTCTGAAACTATTGTCTACATTATTAATTTTTAGATTTATTTGTCATTGTTTCAACTTTTATATATATACACACATAGACACCTACACACACAAACATTTTCTTATCTATAACTGAAAGTCTTGAATGATTAGATTACGAAAAGTGCATGGCCAAAGTGACCCCAGAAAACCCTTTAATCAATGAACTTGGGGTTGAGTTACCTGCTAAAAGTATTCAAATGGTCACGGTTCACTAGCCTGAGATTTTTACTGTGTGTAAAGTCTTTGTCCATTTGAAGGATAACTGTAAGCTCTAAACACACTCTGAATAATGGTTCTCCTTCAACATCATTTGAAAGTATTCCAGTTGCAGGTTAAGCTGATAACACTAGTAAAAACTTGAAGAAGACAAGCTTTGAAGTGAAACAAAATAAGGAAGGGAATAATAAGAATCGAGAGAGAGACATGGAGGATAATAAGAATGACGGCTGGCGTAGTGTTCCTTTCAAGAGGAAAGAAATGTTTAGAAATAAATATGGGGTGAAGAAAACGATTAGTAAGTATGTAAAAAGGAAGAAGCAAAATCATGTCAATGCCAAAACATTGTTAGACAGCATGGGGTCAAAGTCCCTAATAGTTTTGGTATGCTTAATATTGCATCTATTAACCTTGAAGCTAACAAAACTGAAACTGAAGTCGAGGAGGGTGAGATTGCAGATGTTGATGCTCTGCTTGTCAAGGCTTTCGCTCAAACACCCATAGTTAACAACCAAGGTAAGAATCTGGATGAAGCTAGAGCAAGAGAAACAGGAGTTATAGAAGGCAATGAGATAATACGAGAGCAAACTAAATTAAATGAGCATGCATGCAAGGCAGGAAATTTTTTTATAATTATGTAAGCGATATTTTGGATGAAGCTACCAAACAAGAAGAAAAGCAAGAAGCCAATGAAATAGTGGATGCGAGCCAAATAGCCAATACTGTTGCTAATTTAGTTGATAGCAGTAAAGACCCAGCTATGACTCTCATTAATCAGTAGGAGAGTGATGTGATGAGCTCTGGTAATGTTCGTGCACAGTGTGCACATGATGAATCCAAAGTTAGCGGACTTCGTGAGATTATTGGCATTATCTCTGGCATACTTAACAACAATGAGGATTTGCACCCTAGTTGGCGTTTACCGTTAGAGAAAGAGGTAAATGATTTTAATTTAGTGACGTGCAACAATGTCTTGGATATTCGAAAATATGAGAATGTTAAGAAATCCTTATTCCACTGGAATGCTTGTAACATGCAACTTTTTGCTTCTGTGAGCAAAGGAAAAACTCTGCAAGCAGTATCATACATGTGCGAGCAACTAACCCGTATGATAGCATTGCTTCACCTCCACGGTACAAGCCACGTCCACCTGACGTCTCCATTCAAGCTGCTCACATGGCCTCTTCTTCGGGTGAGAAGAAAACTCCTATCACGAGAAGCATGAAGAAAGGTTTGTTCAGGAACCAACTCGACAATGAAGCTTCTGGTTCTGTTGGTTTAGCTTTGATTGAAGCTATGTCATATGTTATGTACTAGATAATGTGTTGGATAAGTAATTTGGTAACATGAAACGTATCACCATGTAATGTCTTTGGTTTTCGTGCGCGAAAACCCATACATCTTTGATGTAATCATGGTTGACAGTCCACTTGATAACTGTTCAGCTGACTGTTTGACCTCAATCACCTGTCCTTCATTGTAGTTTATTATTAGTCAAAATGAAATGTGTTTGCGTTCATCTTAAAAATCGATCGGCTTTACCAAAAAAAAAAAAATTGTTATCTGTATGTTAATATAACAAATTTTTACAAACAACAAATATATAAATTACTGCATAATATTACATACATATCACTCATACAACATAGCATTTCATACATATCGTTTTATCAACTTTTCATACATCTTGTTTTATCAAATTTTCTATGTCCAGATAATATATCATACATTTTCACATCAACAAGTTGCTTACAAAACAGACAGACAATAGTCTCAGAGGATCCATAACCAGATTTCTACTGAGATATTCTGCTCCTTTCAAGCCTTCCATTTCAAATTCTATTTCCACATCAACCTGAGCATTTGGAAGATACTTTTTTTGCTTTGTTTAATGTTGTACATAATAAATGTAACAAATAATAAGATGAATATATACATATATACATACATACATATATATATATATATATATCTTCCACATTCTTACCTGTGAACTTGGTATTCCCTTGATCTCAACTAAGTCATCTTTATGGAGCTTTATACACTACAGAAATTTCAAATATTATCAGTCGCAAGAATAACACCTACTGACAATCAAATGGCTTAGCAACCGGCATGGAAACAGAAGAAGCTTCACCCCTATCAACAAAAAAAGCTAAACCATCCTGTAAGTTGACAGTTTTGATAGTTTTAAACAATGCCAAGTTTGCATCAGCTTACCCTTTGGTCTTCATAGCTAAACAGACTACCAGGTTGATCATGATTCGTCAAGCCTATTATAATATTTTTAGGCATGCATCTGATGCTATTCTGTTTGGCTTTCCTGAAATTTCAGGCATCTGACATTTGTATGAGGTTTCTCTCTGCTTAACGAAGCTTTTATCATGTGTTTCTGTTTCTTTCTATTTTTAGTTCCCAACGAATTGACAAACACACTCGTTATTTAGTAGGTGGCAACGGTTCTGCTTTTGTGTAAAATTAAGGGTGCGTGTTTAAATAAAGATATTGAGTTAAAATAAAAGAAACAAGAGTGGAAGTGAACTTCTCTTCTCGTGACTAGCCCATGTGTAATCAACATGTGTAAAATAGATGGATATTTTGATAAAATAAAACAATACATTTGCTTAAACAAGAGTGAACACTAATTATGATAATTTTTCATTAAGAAAATGATGTGCACCATCGTTAACTTACCAGTAAATTCCATAGTAACGACAAGTGCTCATGTAATAGCTTAGGTAACCGAGTGTGAAAACTAAAATTATGCACTTAATTACAACATGTACAAGAAATAAGCAATTCATTAAAATACGCTTATTATTAGTGCAAGGAAAGTCATTTAAATTTGAGTTAGTGATAATTTTGCAATTGATAAAACTCAAAGGAAGAGAGTACTGAATGTTGACGTATGCGATACTATGTGTTAGATTGAAGAGGAAATTTCGAGTATTTCGGATCTGTAGGAAATTTCAGGTATTTCGGATCTGGAGGAAATTTCGGGTATTTCGAATATTTCGGATCTGGAGGTAATTTCGGGTATTTCGGATCTGGAGGAAATTTCAGGTATTTCGGATCTAAAGGAAATTTTGGTAATTTCCATATACTTCTCTATGCCTATATAAGCTATCATTTGGTTTTCAAAAGGCAAGAATCAAGAGCTTCAAGACTTGATAGAAATCAAGGGTTTGTTCTCAAGGGTTTAATTATGGTTTATAATCTATTTGCAATTCTTCAATTCTATTCTCCTCAAACTCTTTTCTATATTGAAGTATAGTGGTCATTGGATCAATCTCTTGTATTCCTTTCACCATGGTAATAAAATACTCTCTCCAAAGTGGATGTACACTAACAAGATGTTAGTGGAATCACTATAAATTCTTGTGTGATTCATTTTTGCTACTATTGTCACTAGTTTCTTGCTTGTGATTGATATATGGATTGTTCGTGATTGGTCGATTATTGTTTGTGACTAGAGTTATTGATTTGTTTTTTTGGAAGTCTAACAACGATCTAGTCCTCCGCTAGCACTTATGGTTTAGATATTTGAGCCGAGTGGTCTTGAATCGGATTAATCACAACGGTCCCAACAGTTGGTATCAGAGCAATTGGTGATTTTAGGTGTAATGACCCGGATTTTTGATCGATTAATTTTGAATACTTAATATTTATTTTAAATATTGATTTGATAATATAAATGAATTTTTATATTAAGTTATCGATTTAATAATCGATTTCGATTTAATATCGAATATATTAAATTTTCGTTATACGCAAAATAATTCAAATTGAAGTCAAAAACAGAATTAAAACAATTCAGATGATCAACACTAATTATGTTTGAATATGGACGATAATAGAAATAATTTATTACCAGCGAATTGATTAGTTCTGAAATTAAATTAAATTAAATTATATTGATTTAATATGGTATATGCATTGAAATTAAATATAAAAATATATTCTGAATTGTTCAGTACAACGCCATAATATTGAAATGTCGGTCTATACGCTAAAATAGCGGTTCGTGATTTAAATTAATGGACCCTCAATATTTGATTGTGGATAGGTTCGAAATCAAATCATTATCTTTTTAAAAGAAACAAAATCTTTAAAAACTCAAATCACATTAAATTTAATGTACCATTGCGCAGAACTATCTCCTTAACAATGAAGTATTCATCTGTATATAAACGCAACACCCCCTATTGCCCATTTCATTCCTTTCCTCAGCAAATAAAAGAAACCCGTGGTTTTTCCCTTTGCAATTTTGAAATAAAATCCAGAACTAATTCTAAAAATCCTAAATCCGTTTCTCTCAAACCCGTATAGGGATAGCGTTCAAGTAGTGGCCCTTGCTCGAGTCGTGAAGGGGTTAGGGCACTCGAAGTTCTCACTGGCGACGATAGACATCGGGGAGTGGTCGTGATAAGCAGGCTAGCAGGGTTTCTCGGAGGCAAAAGGTCGATTTCAGGAGGATTTGGACAAGCTCAGTGGCTTGAATCAAAAAGTGACAGTAAATGTCGCAGTAGGAAATGGAGCAGGTCACGATCCCTTTTTCCAAGAAATGGAGTTGTGTCGAGTAGATAAGGGAGCGATGTGGAATTGAGTAGGCAGAGGTGCAATCAATTTCTGGGCATGGAATTTTCGACTGAGTGACAGCGTTGAAAAGGGCAACGACTTTCTGTTGACGACCTTTGTAAGGAGCTGAAGGGGATATGGTAGCTACTCGATCGTTGTATAAGCAGGTCAGCGTGAGGAGTTGAACTGTAAAGGCACGCCAAAAGCAGTTTTGTAGCAGGTGTTTAGAAATGGGAGAAGAAGTGTGGTTGTTTATGGAAGGTCAGTGATTTACTTGCTATGTGTTCAGTATAAAGAAGTTAATGTTTTAGAGGAGAAAGAGGATAGGCGGCCTTAGCCTTAGGGTTCTTGGCATGGATTACAGGTAATTTACTTAAATAACCTAGGATTTTTTTTAACTAATCACATATATAATCATATTTACTTATAAATGGAATATTAAAACATGATTAAAGTAGATTAAGGAATAAGATGGAAGTAAATTGAATGGAGTTAATTACATTTTAGTCACTAATTTAGTTAATCAATTCCTTAGAAATCTTGTGTTTAATTTATACAAGGTTGGAAGATCGGGAAGTAGGATATTTGGATTCATAGTTGCAGATCGTACAATCTGGAATTTTATTTGGAGCAAATGAGGATCCTCGGTTAAATTAAACTTATGTTTAATTTAATCGAAAATAAATCGCTATATCGACGATAGAATTCACATTGAGTAAATCTCACTCAAATTTATTTAGAATTATTTTTATTTGTTAAAAATAATTGTTTGTTGGTTGTTTGGTTGCATTAAAATATTACTGTGGCTATTATAAATATATATTAGTTATTTACCCAAAAATTATTTTTTTGGTAGAAAAAGAATAAATTTTTTGAAATTATTATAATATGTGGATGTGTTGGATGTTAATATTATAATCAAATTAGATTATAAAAATTGGAATGGTTATATATAACCAAAGTAGAATTTGTATGTGAATTAAATATACAACTGAGATGAATTAAAATTGAATTCAAACCAGAATTTGGAATTTAAATCCTGGGAAGTTTGATAATATTTTCTGAAGCATATTAGAACAATATAGCTTTGTGTTTGAAGGATTCTGAATAAAAATCATCTTGAGACGGATTTTGAAAGTGATAAAGCACTGAACTCACTCTAGTGGCTGGAAAACAATTCTGATGATGATCGCGACATCATCAGTGTTCATTTTCGAGTTCTAAGTGATGGATTGTTGCCTTAGAAAAGATTTTGAAGGAAATTTGTTTGAAAGAAAACAAGTTAGTTTGAATATTCAAATGTTTTGAATTTGAATTGGAAATAAATACATGTATATATTTATGTGATTTCGAAAGGATTTGAAATAAAAACCCGAGACTTTGAATTCTGGAATTTAAATTTAACTTAAGCAAGTAAAATGGATCAAAGTAAATAAATTGATTAAAATCAATTTGAATGAATCTGGAATGAATATGAATACATATGAATAAAATATGGATTAGATATGAATTGATTGTAAATCATTCTGATAAAATGAATATAGGCATATATGATATTCAATATGAATGGAATCCAAAAGTTTTGGGTAGAACTAAATTGTAGAAATATGAATTGTTGAGTTCAATAAAGTGAATTTTTGAATGGTTAATGGGATTGAAAGATTTTTCCTACTTTAGTAACGAAATTCTTTTAAGAGGGGAAGAATGTAACGACCCGGATTTTAGGTCGATTAATTTTGGATATTTAATATTAATTTTAAATATTAATTTGATAATATAAATGAATTTTAATATTAAGTTATCGATTTAATAATCGATTTCGATTTAATATCGAATATATTGAATTTTCGTAATACGAAAAATAATTCAAATCGAAGTCAAAAACTAAATTAAAACAATTCAGATGATCAATACTAATTATGTTTGAATATGAACGATAATAGAAATAATTTATTACCAACGAATTGATTAGTTCTGAAATTAAATTAAATTAAATTAAATTAATATGGTATATACGTTGAAATTAAATATAAAATATATTCTGAATTGTTCAGTACAACGCTATAATATTGAAATGTCGGTCTATACGCTAAAATTGCGATTCGTGATTTAAATTAATGGACCCTCGATATTTGATTGTGGATAGGTTCGAAATCAAATTAATATCTTTTAAAAAAAAACAAAATCTTTTAAAACTCAAATCACATTAAATTCAATGTACCATTGCGCAGTACTATCTCCTTAACAATGAATTATTCATTTGTATATAAATGCAACACCCGCTCTTACACATTTCATTCCTTTCCTCAGTAAATAAAAGAAACCCGTGGTTTTTCCCTTTGCAATTTTGAAATAAAATCCATAACTAATTCTAAAAATCCTAAATCTGTTTCACTCAAACCCGTATAGGGTTAGCGTTCAAGTAGTGGCCCTTGCTCGGGTCGTGAAGGGGTTAGGGCACTCGAAGTTCTCACTGGCGACGATAGACATCGGGAAGCGGTCCTAATAAGGAGGCTAGCATGGTTTCTCGAAGGCAGAAGGTCGATTTCAGGAGGAGTTGGACAAGCTCAGTGGCTTGAATCAAAAAGCGACAGTAAATGTCGCAGTAGGAAATGAAGCAGGTCACGATCCCTTTTTCCGAGAAATGGAGTTGTGTCGAGTAGATAAGGGAGCAATGTGGAATTGAGTAGGCGGAGGTGCAATCAAGTTCTGGGCATGGAAATCTAGAGTGAGTGACAGCGTTGAAAAGGGCAACGACTTTCTGTTGATGACTTTTGTAAGGAGCTGAAGGGGAAATGGTAGCTACTCCATCATTGTATAAGCAGGTCAGCGTGAGGAGTAGAACTGTAAAGGCACGCCAAAAGCAGTTCTGTAGCAGGTGTTTAGAAATGGGAGAAGAAGTGTGGTTGTTTATGGAAGGTCAATGATTTACTTGCTATGTGTTCAGTATAAAGAAGTTAATGTTTTAGAGGAGAATGGGGATAGGAGGCCTTAGCTATAGAGTTCTTGGCATGGATTACAGGTAATTTACTTAAATAACCTAGGATTTTATTTAATTGATCAAATATATGTAATCATATTTACTTATAAATGGAATATTAAAACATGATTAAAGTAGATTAAGGAATGAGATGGAAGTAAATTGAATGTAGTTAACTAAGTTTTAGTCACTAATTTAGTTAATCAATTCCTTAGAAATCTTGTGTGTAATTTATACAAGGTTGGAAGATCGGGAAGTAGGATATTTGGATTCATAGTTGCAGATCGTATAATCTGGAATTTTATTTGGAGCAAATGAGGAATCTTGGTTAAATTAAACTTATGTTTAATTTAATTTAAAATAAATCGCTATATCGACGACAGAATTCACAGTGAGTAAATCTCACTCAAATTTATTAAGAATTATTTTTATTTGTTAAAAATAATTGTTTGTTGTTTGTTTGGTTGCATTAAAATATTACTGTGGCTATTATAAATATTATATTAGTTATTTATGATTGGTGTTTGTGGCTATTTTATATATATATACATATATATTAGTGGTTGGATTCCCGCAGTATCATTAGCGGATGCCCGCGGTATCATTAGCAGATGATTTCCCTATGCGCCCCATAATATATATAGTGGATGACCTTCATACCGCGATAACCTACCTCGAAGCATGATGGGTATTTTTTATGTTGGCTAACGTCTGTGGATGCAGGAAAAACAGGTTGGAGGAATCCAACGGGATTCCTCAAAATTTATTACTGTTTGTTTTCACATATATTATCATATATGATGTGTTATAAAACCCGTGATTTGATAATTGAGTGTTTTTGGATATTTAAATATCACTAGGCTAAAATGTTGATATATAAAAATATCGTGAAAACGATATTTGAGATTTAAATGTAAAATTCTATTTTTCTAAAGATAGAATTTGAAATTCGAATGGAAAAAAAATATTAACTTGTTTTGAATAAATAAAACCAGTATTGAAATTTATAAATGATGTTTATAAATAAAAAATCAGGGAATTGAAGTAAATTTATAAACGGTGTTTATAAATAAAATGGAATGATCTTCATTGGAAAATCTGGAAATTGAAATGAATTTATAAACGATGTTATAAATGAAATATCATTTGGATAATTTGGAAAATATAAATTCAAAAGGTGAATTCAAAAAGGGAATTGAAATTAGTTTCAAAAAGGAACGATAAATCTATTCTGATATTCAGAATGTAAAGTAAATTTAAATAAATCCGTATGGATTTATGATTTAAATTCGATTAGATCGAATTTATTTAGATAAAATATTTTCAAAAGAAAATATTTGGATTTTATTTAACAGAAGTTTAAAGTTAAATATGAAAATAGATTCTATATTTATATA
Source organism: Allium sativum (assembly GCA_030737875.1). Lineage (NCBI taxonomy): Eukaryota > Viridiplantae > Streptophyta > Magnoliopsida > Asparagales > Amaryllidaceae > Allium > Allium sativum. Next base: position 45 of record JASFAX010007005.1, on the reverse strand, counting down.
GATAAGTTATAATAAATAAAATATTCCAAAATAAGGTTTGGTTTT
>JASFAX010007004.1:0-28492 GCA_030737875.1 Allium sativum | reverse complement strand
CGCGACATGACCAACTACTCACATTGGGTCCTATTGTTTGTAGCTACTAGTTAGGCCGGTCGGTTCCGGGTAGATTTATGCTACACACTCAACCCAACCTCGAGTTGGCCACTTTCATGTTTTCTACATGTCATGTCCATGTTCATGTTTTTCAAGCATAATCACATGTCATATTTCAAAACCATGTTTTTATGTCATTAAAGTTACCTAACTACCCATACACATTCCCATCGCATGTACGTTTCATCACAACACAAAATGGATTAAAAGAGGGAACTTCAAAGCATGACAAAAATGGGCATAAGGTGAAAGGATTTGGCCACAAGTTAAACATGGTGGCACATGAGGTGAAATGTGTTCATTAAACTTGCATATTACATTATAAACCTCAAAACATGCATGACATCAAACTTAGCAAATAGGTGATACATGGTCATAGATGGCATAGGATGATAACTAGTGATTCGCATATAACATCATATGCAAGTTAACATAAAGGTTATGAGAGTTTCTATGTTGCATTATGCAACATTTCCAAACAAAGCTCATAGCTTTCAACCCACAAAGTCAAGGTGATAGCTTTACAAACATACATAGAACAAATCTATGCATAACATGATAGATTCAAAGCACAAATAATACTTAGGCCCAAACACAAACTTGCAACATGTCATTTTTAACTTCATAGTTTAAATCTAAGAGTAGAATAGGGCTTACATAGCTTGTCTATGAAGACTAGAACAAAATAAACAAGATTGAGACGAAGCCACACTAGAAATCCCCAAATTAATATAAGCTCCAAGTTGTCTTTGAGAAATATGAAGAAAGATCCTTGTTTTGATGAAGAAAGATGGCTCTTTTACTAGCTTAGAACACTCAAACTTTCATGAAGAAGATGGAGGCCATGATATGAAGGTGGAGGCCATGATTAGGAAGCATTTTGGCATAATTTAGTTGTAGGAATGATTTGTGTTGATTTAGGCTAGGTATTTGGGTCCTTTTATAGAAGTTTAGGTTAGTTTAGGCCATAGGATTAACCCTAATTCAGATCCGAGCCATCAAATCACGTCACTAGCCAACAAAACAAGACCCAGGAGCCAAAACAAGTACACCAGGCCAAACTGGCCGACCACCCAAGTCGACAGGGGTGTCGACTGGGCAGTTGACACCACCTGGGGTGTATCGACTCCCAAGTTGACTCCCCAGTCGACTTGGGGCTGGCGGGAATTTTCCCGCCTGTCCTGCTAGGGCTGAATTTGAATTCTGAATTCAAATTTGAACTGTTTTTGAACTTGAAATTTTCTGAAAACTTTGACGGGCCATAACTTGATCATACGGACTCCGATTTTCAAAAACTCGGACTCTATTTCGCGTATTTTTCCGAGACGAACGCAATGGCACAACCCGTTTCCCTTGATTCAGATATTAACATTTAATTCTGCCTTGATTTATGTTATAACATGTTATTCAAAATACGGGTTGTTACATAAATCCAGCTATCGCATATAATCCGTGACATAACAATTCATAAAAACAAGCAACCAGCAAGAACCATACATCTCAGATCTATCATGATTACAAATAATGGATTCCAAACGACTCATAAATAATTCAATATTTAATCAAATTTCAGATCAGAAAATCTCACCTTGATCGGTTTTAGAAATCGTTTGAATAACGATTGTTTTTAGAAAAATTAAACAAAAGTTTAATTTTATCAAAAATTCCAACAGCTCCAAAAATCTTTCAAATCTTTTCATAGCGTGGTACTCGTTACCACAATTCCAGCGCACCTGAGGTTGCTCAATTCTGAGCTCGTATGTCAAAGTTATGGTCAAAACAAGCTTTTAAACACTAATCGGTTATTAGTGGGGTGATTAATTAAATTATTTAACTTATTAATCACCTTCCTCTCCACTAATTACTCTTCCCACCATGGCTACGAAAAATACCAGCAAACGCAGTAGGCTTATGGCCCCAATTCGGCTCCAACACCCCCACAAACTCTGATCATACCCGTATGGATTTAAAGCTCGTTGAAATCTCTTGAATTCCTGTTTTGATTTCATTATTTAATTTGGCTTGGATTTAGAGAAAAAGAAGGAGGAATGAGAGAGCATTTCAGCCATTGGTTATGAGGGTGGCGGCTGGTTTTGGGTATTGAAGGATTAGGTTTAGAGATTAGTGCCTATATTTATATTATTTAATTAGTTAATTAGCACATTAAGGTCATATTTGGCCCGAACTCAGAATTAGGCATGCTTACTGTCTACTTTAATGTTTTGACATCTTCTGAACGCAATGGCGCTAGTGACAAGGTCCAATTTCGAAGTCTACATCAGGTTTACTTTATTTTTAATATAAATCACTTAATTTTTAATTCAACCGTACATGAAAATTCACCGGGGTCACAAATTAATTTCAAAAATATTCCCGAAAAATATATTTGGCTATGTTTTGACGCTGTGGACCTAGGAAAATTAATTTCGTTCAATTCTGAGCCCATATGAATTTTTAATGAATTTTAAAGTCAAAAATTGTCCGTTTACACTGAAAAATCAATTATAATTATAAATTAATTCTAAAAATTACAAAAAAAATCATTTTTAGCTTTTTTTTGATGATACGAACCCAACAAAATTAATTTTGTTCAATTTGGAGACCGTTTGCAAAATTTCAATTTTCAAGGTGTATATATTTAATATTAAAGTTAAATTTTTATACCAATAATTTCCGAAACTCGAAATATATAAGTGTTTACTGTTTTTCAATGTAGAAACATCATTTTAAACTCAATGGAAGTGGTTTTTAGTCCAAATTCCTTCGTATGTGAAAAGTAGCCTTTTGGGCCATATATATTATATATAAATTCTACAGCGACCTTTCTAAATTTTATTTTAACATAACTTACAACTTACAAACTGAAATATAAATTTTAAATTCATTATAAAGATATCATCAATATAGTTTTAGCATTTCATGTTTCGTCTAATATTGGCTTATATATTTTCCAAAGTTGGAAATTGAAATATGAAATTACCGCGCCATTTCAGGCTCGGAATAGAATTAATATAAATTTTAAGTTTTACTTCTAATAAAATAAATTTTTAATCATTATTATTTAAAATAAATTATTTCAAATAGCCAAAACTCACTAAAATTACTTAAAATAAAATTTTAATTTTACCCCAAAATTCCGGGTTGTTACAACATTAGACTTGGAGTAATGGGATTTGCATTTTCAACATGCACTACAAAATAAAAAGGATCCCGGAGAAGAAAAAAAATCCTTCCTATTACAATCACGGATGATGGAGGTGATAAGATTGTTTTTCATGCAATTTGTTTTTCCAAAATATGGAAAGACAATATGTGTACACGAATATATTTGGCAGTTTTTTGTTTTTTCTCATATGTTGTAATGCACATGGGAAACACAAAACTTTGCTCAAGTAAGAATGGTGAAAGACAGATGGCTTAAAAATGATTAAATTAATTAATTAATAAGGCATATGTATAGACATAATTCTCAGTTTTGAAGACGGATGGGTTATAAACAAACCAACTGGGAATTATATATTCATTTTAGGAACAATCATCACATTCTCAGTTTAGAATGTCTTATTGTTTTAAGGCCATTAAGTCATTAATTCATACATTTTGTCATGATAATAAAATAAGAAGTTTTGGAACTAGTCAAATGAACCAACGATTTGAAAATTCACATAAAGTTCTAGGCATTACCTGGTGAAAAAAGGTTACAACATCAATACTTCAACTTTGAATCCGATAACAAAGTGGATAAAAATACGTCGATTACATATGGTAAATTATGGAATAATTAAAGCTAGAGAAATGATATCAAAAGTAAAAATTGTTATATAAAGTTATTTGACATAAAAAAAAGCATATCGGACATTGTAAAACTTAATGTTTCTTTCAGCTAAACCTAGTAAGAATTAGGTAGGTGCATGCAATGAAAGTAATTCAGTAGAATCAAAATGAATGATATTAACTCGAATACATGAATTTGAAAAGGTGGCAATAAGTTAACGAAGATCATGTATATACAGTGAGTAATAAATATGTCACATAGGTAGCAGACGGATTGACATTTGACTGTGCCTTAAACTTGTATAAAAATTGGTAACATACAACAGTCAGCCTATTTTTTTGTCAGTATGTATACATGGGAATATATTTCTCAGTTAATTATGGAAGTCGGATTGTTACCATGTTCAACCGAGGAATAAAGTAGGGGGGATGAGAAAGGTAAAAAAATGTTGCTAAATATCGAACAGGTAGAATAGGAAATCGAACAGGTAGAATAGGAAACAATTTAAATTGGTGAGTGAAATAGTTATCATAAAAGTTTGTTAGATGATAGTTGAGAGCTTTATCCATCGGACAAAAACATAATCCAATAAACTACTGTTTTATCCAATAATTTGTAACAGGTCAGTATAAAGTGAAAAAAATATAAATATTTTAAATTAACTATAATAATATGTAAGAAATAAACATAAAAATGGAACTTTGATTAAATACTGAAAGATTAACTAACAAAATATGATGCCATCTTGGCCAATAAATAATCCATATGTTTACCTTCATGTATCCAAATATTTCAGAATCTGATTGTTCCATATCTATGTGTTCCTCAGCCGCTACAAAGATTAATGTGCTGTAAAACCAAAAGAAATGAAATCCTATGAACATTCAAATTGAGATTAGTGCTTTTGCATTAAATATGTCGAAGAAATTTGCTGAACATAATTTTAAATTTACATACATGAAAATTGACTAAAAGCAATGTCTACAATGCATAAATGATAATGAATTTTTATTCAGTGAATAAAGGAAGTAGTAAGTTAGGCCACCATAACAATCATTAAAATATCGACAAAAATAAATAAGGACAAATTTTCAAAATAAGCTAATTTTTGAAACAAATAGCAGAAATAGTCCAGTTTTAAAAGTATTAGCAGAAATAGGCCAGTTTTTGCCACCTCAGCTGTAATGGCCCACAAATCCATACTATCTGAGTTGACTAATAACACCACACGTCCAACCCAAACTGCATAGAAATATGAATCATTATTAGAAAGAAGTTAGAGGATGAGAAATAGGAAGAAACAAATGCTAGAATAGAAGAAAAACGAAGAACACAAATCTCACAGCGGAACGAACAAAATATATTAAATAACATGACTTTTGAAATACAAATCAGTAACTGTATATACATACCATTATCAGAGCACAACAGTTATTCCTGGAACAGTTATAAACACCTGTTTCCAGATACAACGTAGTACACAGCGGAAATATGATAGTCTATAGCTAACTAGTGAAGCCTCCTGCTTCCAGCTCTTCCAAGTGAATCTGAAAAATCCCGACTATTAGACTGCCCATACAAATTTGGGCACCCAAGAGTTTAGGGAAAACAATAAAATAAACTCTGGGTCAGTCATGGGACTAGTGTGAGTAAACTCCAATCATTTGTTTAACTTTAAAAATCCTTTCGAAAGAAATGATAATCGTAAGACAGATCCACACATAAACACGGATGGTTTTTATCTTACGATAACCCAAAATATTTTTGATATCAAATCCAGTGATATTATAATAATGTCTACATCAAATAAATAGAATCTAGCGGAACGCTTGCATCTCACGCTCCATATATAATATAAAATCAAAAACTGCATAGCGCTTATTGGAGATTGGATTTTCCAACATGACAAGGTATGGAACCACCTTCCGATCAGTGTACTGTAGAGGGGACACACTGGGGTTCAACTAGAACATCTTGCAACCCGGCCCACACATGACTGACCACTCATTTTGCTTGAGTGTATCGAATGTATATCACCAACGGTTGGGATCAACAACTGTTTCCCAAAAAGGGAGAGCATCGATAGATTAAAGAAGTAAAAGGAATTTCTCTAGATAGGTGATTATACACCGAAATGGGAGCGACCCACATATTCATGCTGCCTACCCGATTTTTGTCATTTCCCGGTTGTTGAGGCCTGAGGCTACGATTACTTATCATTCATTGATAGCACAATCACTTTGAATGCCACATCGTCAGATCCGTTAATCACTAATTGATTTGCACAAATCTATTCTGGATATTATGCTAAGAGAATAAATTCTCCGCCACCATATATATCTATACAGACCAACATATGCGATCATTGGAAATACTTTGTCAGACATTCGTCCATATACGTTCGTTCTGGGATTGAACGAAACCGAAGGCACAATTTCTATTAATAGAAAAAGCCCTTGCACTTTACTCGGTCTTCGATTATCTTCATATAATCTGATTTGCAACGCTACTGCCAATAAGGAGTGGTTCTCGGATAATAATCCAACCTGTCTCTCCATATTGACAATGATATTGGCAAATACTTCGATAGTCGGTTATTTAACTATCAAAGAAAAACAAACTTATATTCATCCATAACATCAGTCAATCACTGGGCTTGTTAATTAATATTTCATTAATTAATTCACTTCTTCATTTCCCTTTCAATATTTGTTAACCAAATATTTTCAGTAGTCTTATTGGTCTCTTACGCTATTTGGAAAAAAAACATTTCCATATATCTCTTTCTTTTATTTTCTATACTTAGAAAATATATTCTATTTGCAATTGAAAACAATTTCAATCACTTAGCAATTTCCCGACTACTTTAATTATACTCAGGAAATATTTACTTTTATATTTCCAAAATTCCGCCACTTGGGTTAAAACGAATGTTGTGTAAAACATCGTTACAACAACGTAAAATATTTTATTCAACTAACTCTTATTCAAACACTTCTCTTCGAGACTGGATCTTGCTATTTATCAATTAAAAATGAAATCAATCGAGTTGGGGTATAACTACCTCTCATACCTTGATTGAAAACATCCTTAACTTCAAAACGGACAAAACCACTTATCTCGAATAATCCACATCATATAAACTAATTATTCATTTTTAAAAACGTGTATGCATTTCACTTTCTATTTTTAACAATCTAATTTATAGATTTCCTTTTTGGTTACACTATTCTATTTTTAATATCATTACTTTATCGAATTCTACATATATCGATATATTGATTTCTAATTATCAAATTTTCTTAGAAATATTCTAACTCCTTAAATTTCCGGAAAATTTCTCCATAACCTCCTTTGTACCAACAAATAGTTCAAACCTCAACTCGCCTCTCTAGGCCCTTTCCATTCAAAAAGAAAATCAAAAAGCCAAGTGGCTTGCCGATTCGACGCATAAAACCTCATATGGAATTTAAACATGTACCTTTTTGTCGGGCACTAAATTTATAAACTTCATTCTCTTCATTCCATACCTACTTACCACATGTACACCTATTTTCAATTCCACTTAACCCAATCGTTTAAATTCAGTTTCTCTCATTTATTCTTCAATTTGCTTCTTAGCCTATTTCACTTGTTATTTGAACATATCATGTTCGTATGTATTTTAGTTTGCTTATAAATTAATTGAATCCCATTTTCATTTCAGGTTTCATATTCGATTTCGAATATGAAATTCACAAGTCTCGTTTACTTATCAAAAGAAACAACTCAATCTAAAATTTGATTAACAAATTATTCTTACACTTAGTTAATTCTATTCAAAAATAAATATATTTTTTTCAAAAATCAATCCATTCACTCCACTCGATTTCATATTTATTTTATAACTCAAGTCCAGATTTTTCAGATGGAAATTCGGATTTTATTTGCTTAAAAATCCTTATATTTATTTAAATAAACCATTATGATTTTTAAACAATTTTGGCGCCGTTTTTCTGAAAATTTGATTTTGACATAACTCAAAATTTGTTCGACGAAATCCAGATTTTTCTCTTTCATTAGAAAACTATTATCAAATCGGTCCTAACGAATTCTGTTTCAAAGAATTCCGACTTAAACTGAGTTCTATACACTCAATTGAAGTTCGAAACGCCAAATTATGAACTACCGCACTACGGCGAGTTTGTTTTAATTATATTTATATATATAAAAACGTTTAAAATTCATTTATAATAAATTCAACTCCGTTCTAATGTATTTTTAATATATATCAAATCAATTTCCCAATTCAACATAATATTTTCGATTATCTATAATTGTCAATTTTTCCTAACTCGGTAATATATTTATTTATACTTCGATCTTCTATATTAAATTCCAATTCCTTTTACAAATTATAAATCTTTCGAATTTATTTTCTATTTTGTTTAAAAATCCGCATTCTGAAATATATTTCATCGTTCCCATTTCGAAATGATTTCAAATTTCTATTTTCAAATTCTATTTACAATTCTATTTGAATTTTCCATATTTAGATTCCATTTGAATTTTCTACATTCAAATTCTATTTTCAATTCTATTTGAATTTTCTATATTCAAATTCTATTTGAATTTTCTACATTCAAATTCTATTTGAATTTTCTATATTCAAATTCTATTTTCAATTCTATTTTAAATTCATATTTGAATTTAAATATTCAAATTATCTCTTGATAATTAATTCATTATATTTATAAACACCATTTTATAAAATTTTCCTTGTTTTATATTTAAAAAAGTCTATTTCGAAATCTATTAAAAACCAGAATCTTATTTTGGAAATTTCTATTTATAATAACTTATATATATAACACCTAATTTATTTTCATAATCAATTTTACTTCTATTCAAATAAATTCTTCAAATCATAAATCCTTACGGATTTATTTTAGTTTAATTTATATTCTGAACATCAGAATAAATTCCATCGTTTATTTCTTTAAACGATTCCCCATTTCTATTTTCAAATTCACATTTGAATTTAAATATTCAAATTATCCAATGATACTTTTTTCACTTTATTTATAAACACTGTTTATAATTTATTTTCAATTCCCCACATTATCCATTTTATAAACATTGTTTATAAATTCAATACTTGTTTTATTTATTTAAAACAAGTAAATATTTCTTAGCCCATTCGAAATTCAAATTCTATTTTAGACAAATAGAATTTTCCTTTTAAATCTCAAAATCCCTTTTTCACAATATTTTTACAAATTACAATTTAGGCCCAATGATATTTCAACCAATCAAAATCACCCAATTATTTATCATCAGTTTTCAAACACATCATATATGACAATATATATGGAAACAAACAAACAATTATAGTTTTGATGAATCCAGTTGGATCCCTCCAACCTGTTTTCCAACATCCACAGATATTAGCCAACATAAATAATACCCATCCTGCTTCGAGGCAGGATATCGCGGGATAGAAGGTCATCCACTATCATAGCGTTGGGCGTATAGGGTCATCCGCTAATGATACTGCGGGCATCCGCAAATGATACTGCGGGGAATCCAACCACCAATATATATATATATATATATATATATATATAATAGCCACAAACACCAAGCCTAAATAACTAATATATTTAATAACCACAATTTATCACTAAATAGCAATGCAACCAATCAACCAACAAACACCAAATAAATATTTATATTAAATAAAAATTTGATTATAACAAATTATAATCGAACCAGAGAGCGAGTTTACTAACTGGGATTTTATTTTGCACTAGTACCAATTTCATTTTCTTTTCAACGATATTCGAGATTCCGAACCCCATACGAATGATTCCATTCGATTTATCCTAGCATAAGGGAAAAAATCCAAATTTATAAATAAGCTAATAAATTTCATTAACAAATGTTTTATTTTAAAAATATACTAAAATTTATTTTTCTAAACTTCAGGCTTTTTGAAAAGTTAATGGTTTCAAGTTTAATTTTTCCTTATCTAACTTACTATTTATATAATGATTTACCAAATAAATCTGCCCTACCATATTCCAAATTTCAAATAACAGTTAATGTAAATTTCTTTCCTCTTAACAATCTACTAATTTATAAATAAATAAATTAGTAAAATTAATACCTAATCTCCCTTAATTACAAAAAATTCCAATACCTTCTTCTGCCCAGTACGCAACTTTAATTTCCTAGATCCATGCTCTTCAAGTCAAAGTGAATCCTCTGATAGCAAACCCTCAAAATCATGAGTTAACTCCTTTGTTGTATTTCCGTTCACGGTCTCAGATCCTCGACATGGTTTTCCATTTCAGATCGAAACTGATAGCACAACACCTCCAAATCGAAATCAGAAGTGCCACTTCCTATACCGCTATCTTCACCACTGATCGACGATGCTTGCACCATCATCACGAATCTCGAATCGACTTTACAGACCGTCCAAACCCATTTTCAAATCGCGACTGTCCCCCCTTGCTGCTAGGACCAAACGCGATGATGCGAACCCCCTCCATCGGATTTTGATTTCTTTTGGAGGAAAGGAACGAACAGAGTTAGAAAGAAATGAGGGAATTATGCGTAAGATTCTGAGTTGAGGAACGAGACAAGACTTCGATTTTTATAGAGGATTTCAATTTATAAACTACGAGAGCATTTAGAATTTTTTTCTTAACAATGAAAGGGGGATAAATGAATTTTCTTTATTGAAACAGCAAATGGAAATCAAAGGGGTTATCAAGATTTTATAGAGGGAGAAACTTTAGTGTTAAGGAACATCAGGTAGGTGTTTTACCGGTAGGATTTATTTGAGATAGGTCTTAATAGGTATAGAGTTTATTTCGGGCAGGTATTAACTGGTACGGTGTTGATACAATTTTAAAATATCCCGTGATCGCGAACTCCTTTTTGAACACAACGAACGACCTTCCTAGGTTAAAACCGCTATTCTGAACACACTAGGACAGGTATCGAAACTCAATTCGACCATATGGAGGAGATATTAATTTAAACTGATACAAATTAAATTCAAAACAATTTAATTCCTCGAAAATAAATTATTATTATCATTTATATCTATATTCAAATAGAATATATATTGAAATTGAATTTATACCGTTCATCTGGATTGTTTTGATTCAGTGTAAAAGTCTGGATTCAATTTTGTTTTAAATTCAAATAAAATCCATATTAATCATTTAAATCATTTTGACTCCATTTTAAATTCAAACTGAATTATTTAAGATCCTCGTATTACGAAAATTATATCGATAATTCGATATAAAAATCGATTTATATTATTAGCTCAATATTTAAAATAATATTAAATATTCAAAATAAATCGACCAGAAAATTTGGGTCGTTACATTCTTTTCCCTTTAAAAGAATTGCGTCCCCCAAATTACTAAGGTAGGAAAAATGCCTTAAACCCGTTTACTTTTCAAAATCCATTTATGTTGAAACTGAACTCTTCATAATTTCACAACTTAAGTTCTACCAAAATATTTGGTTCCCGTTTACATCGCACATCATATACACTCACATTCATTTAGTTTGAATGATTGGCAATCAATACATTCATATTCCATTCATATTCATTAATATTGAATTTGATGAATTGATTCACTTCAATCCATTTAACTTGCTTAAGTTAAATATTAATTCCATAATTCAAATTCCCGGGTTTTCATTTCAAGTCTTTTGAAATCCCATAAATATATATATATTTATTTATTTCCATTTCAAATTCAAAACATTTGAATTTTCATACCAGTTGTTTTCTTTCAAATAAATTTCCTTCAAAACTTTTCTAAGGTAACAATCCACCACTTAGAACTCGAAAATGAACACTGATGATGCTGCAGTCATCATCAGAATTATTTTCCAGCCACTGGAGTGAGTTCAGTGCTTTAACACTTTCAGAATCCATTAATAATGATTTTTATTCAAAAATCCTTTCAAAACAAAGCTATATTATTTTAATATACTTTAAAAATATTTACCAACTTCCCAGGATTTAAAATTCCAAATTCTGGTTTGAAATTAATTTTAATTCATCTCATTTGTATAATTTCCATTCATATACAAATTCTATTTTGGTTATATATAACCATTCCGATTTTTATAATCTCATTTGATTATAATAATATCAACCAACACATCTATACATTATAATAATTTCATAAAATTATTCCTTCTATCAAAATAGAATTTTGAGTAAAAAAAACTTCATTTACCCACTTAAAACAATATTGTGTCAAATTTCTCAGTTCAAGTGTTTAGAAATTCCTATCGACTTCGTGGCGTCCCATGATCCGATCAGAATTCATAAACCACTCAACAGACTAGCCAACATGATATAAAACAATTTTTTATATCAATTAACAAATACACTCTCTCGTATATATACACACAACTCATTCTAGGGCACTACTGACCCTATCTCTAATGAGAACAATCCCAGCAAAGCCTAGGTATTCGCTCAACCTAAGCTTTGATACCAACTGCAATGGGTCTAGGCTTTTCAACCATCAACCAGTGGCCTACACTGCCACCGTGGGTTTACAATGATACCTCAGAACTGCTTTTATGGCCAGCCTCTCGACTCGACCAACCCTCATTGTCGGGACATGTAGGGGTAAGAGTCTCCCGTTCGCCACCAAATCACGAAGAAAGAACCCCCTATTATGCGTACCAATTAAGCAACCAGCTCTGATACCAACTGTAATAGCCCACAAATTCGTACTACCTGAGTTGACTAATAACATCACACGTCCAAACCAAATTGCATAGAAATACGAATCATTATTAGAAAGAAATTGGAGGATGAGAAATAGGAAGAAAGAAATGTTATAATAGAAGAAAAACGAAGAACACAAATCTCATAGCGGAACGAACAAAATATAGTAAATAACATAACTTTTGAAATACAAATCAGTAACTGTATATACATACCATTATCAGAGCACAATAATTACTCCTGGAACAATTATAAACACCTATTTCCAGATACAACATAGTACACAGCGGAAATATGATACTCTATAGCTAACCAGTGAAGCCTCCTGCTTCCAGCTCTTCAAAGTGAATCTGAAAAATCCCGACTACTTGACTGCCCGTACAAATTTGGGCACCCAAGAATTTAGGGAAAATAGCAAAATAATCTCTAGGTCAGTCATGGGACTGGTTTGAGTAAACTCCAATCATTTGTTTATCTTTAAAAATCCTTTTAAAAGAAATGATAATCGTAAGACCGATCCACAAATAAACACGGATGGTTTTTATCTTACGATAACCAAAATATTTTTGATATCAAATCCAGTGATATTATAATAATGTCTACATCAAATAAATAGAATCTAGCAAAACGCTTGCAACTCATGCTCCATATATAATATAAAATAAAAAACCGCATGGCGCTTAATGGAGATTGGATTTCCAACATGACAAGGTATGGAACCACCTTCCGATCAGTGTACTCTAGAGGGGACACACTAGTGTTCAACAAGAACATCTTGCAACCTGGCCCACACGTGACCGACCACTCATTTCGCTTGAGTGTATCAAATGTATATCACCAACGGTTGGGATCAGCAACCGTTTCCGGAAAAGGGACTGCATCGATAGATTAAATAAGTCAAAGGAATTTCTCTAGATAGGTGATTATACACCCTAATGGGAGCGACCCACATAGTCATGTTGCCTGCCCGATTTTTGTGATTTCCCGATTGTTGAGGCCTGAGGCTACGATTACTTATCATTCATTGATAGCACAATCACTTTGAATGCCACATTGTCAGATCAGTTAATCACTAATTGATTTGCACAAATATATTCTGGATATTATGCTAAGAGAATAAATTCTCCGCCACCATATATATCTATACAGACCAACATATGCGATCACTAGAAATAATTTGTCAGACATTCGTCCATATATGTTCGTTCTGGGATTGAACGAAACCGAAGGCACAATTTCTATTAATAGAAAAAGCCCTTGCACTTTACTCTGTCTTCGATTATCTTCATATAATCTGATTCGCAACGCTACTGCCAATGCGAAGAGGTTCTCGGATAATAATCGAACCGGTCTCTCCAAATTGACAACGATATTGGCAAATACTTCGATAGTCGGTTATTTAACTATCAAAGAAAAACAAACATACATTCATCCATAACATCAATCAATCACTGGTCCTGTTAATTAATATTTCAATAATTAATTCACTTCTTCGTTTCTCTATCAATATTTGTTAACCAAATATTTACAATAATCTTATTGGTCTCTTACGCTATTTGGAAAAAAAAACATTCCCATATGTCACCTTCTTTTATTTTCTATACTTAGAAAATATATTCTCTTTACAATTGAAAAAAAATTCAATCACTTATCTCTTTCCCAACTACTTTAATTATACTCAGGAAATATTTACTTTTATATTTCCAAAATTTCACCACTTGGGTTAAAACGAATGTTGTGTAAAACATCGTTACAACAACCCAAAATATTTTATTCAACTAACTCTTATTCAAACACTTCTCTTTGAGACTGGATCTTGCTATTTATCAATTAAAAGTGAAATCAATCAAGTTGGGGTATAACTACCTCTCAGACCTTGATTGAAAACATCGTCAACTTCAAAACGGACAAAACCACTTATCTCGAATAATCCACATCATATAAACTAATTATTCATTTTTAAAAATGTGTATACGTTTCATTTTCTATTTTTAACAATCTAATTTATAGATTTCCTTTTTGGTTACACTTTTCTATTTTTAATATAATTACTTTATCGAATTCTACATATATCGATATATTGATTTCTAATTATCAAATTTTCTTAAAAATATTCTAACTCCTTAAATTTCTGGGAAATTTCGTCATAACCTCCTTTGTACTAGCAAATAGTTCAAACCTCAACTCGCCTCTGTAGGCCCTTTCCATTCAAAAAGAAAATCAAAAAGCCAAGTGGCTTGCCGATTCGGCGCATAAAACCTCATTTGGAATTTAAACATGTACTTTTTTGTCGGGCATTAAATTGATAAACTTCATTCTCTTCATTCCATTCCTGTTTAGCACATGTCTCGTTTACTTATCAAAGAAACATCCCGATCTAAAATTCGATTAACAAATTATTCTTCCACTTAGTTAATTCTATTCAAAAATAAATAACTGATTTTGTTTCAAAAATCAATCCATTTACTCCTCTCGAGTTCATATTTGTTTTATAACTCAAGTCCAGATTTTTCAGATGGAAATTCGGATTTTATTTGCTTAAAAATCCTTATATTTATTTATATAAACCATTATGGTTTTTAAACGATTTTGGCGCTGTTTTTCTGAAAATTTGATTTTGACATAACTCAAAATTTATTCGACGAAATCCATATTTTTCTCTTTCATTAGAAAACTATTATCAAATCGGTCCTGATGAATCCTGTTTCAAAGTATTCCGACTTAAACTGAGTTCTATACACTCAATTGAAGTTCGAAACGCCAAATTACGAACTACCATGCTGCGGTGAGTTCATTTTAATTATATTTATATATATATACGTTTAAACTTCATTTATAATAAATTCCACTCCATTCTAATATATTTTTAATATATATCAAATCAGTTTCCCAATTCAACATAATACTTTCAATTATCTATAATTGTCGATTTTTCCCAACTCGGTAATATATTTATTTGTACTTCGATGTTCTATATTAAATTCCAATTCCTTTTAAAATTATAAATCCTTTGGATTTATTTTCTATTCTGTTTAAAAATCCGCATTCTGAAATATATTTCGTCATTCCCATTTCGAAATGATTTCAAATTTCTATTTTCAAACTCTATTTTCAATTCTGTTTGAATTTTCCATATTCAGATTCCATTTGAATTTTCTACATTCAAATTTTATTTTCATTTCTATTTGAATTTTCTATATTCAAATTCTATTTGAATTTTCTACATTCAAATTCTATTCGAATTTTCTATATTCAAATTCTATTTTTAATTCTATTTTAAATTCGTATTTGAATTTAAATATTCAAATTATCTCTTGATAATTAATTCATTATATTTATAAACACCATTTTATAAATTTTTCCTTGTTTTATATTTAAAATAGTCTATTTCGAAATCTATTAAAAACCAAAATCTTATTTTGGAAATTTCTATTTATAATAACTTATATATATAACACCCAATTTATTTTCATAATCAATTTTACTTCTATTCAAATAAATTCGAATTAATTGAATTCAAATCATAAATCCTTACGGATTTATTTTAGTTCAATTTATATTCTGAACATCAGAATAAATTCCATCGTTTATTTCTTTAAATGATTCCCCATTTCTATTTTTAAATTCACATTTGACTTTAAATATTCAAATTATCCAATGATAATTTTTCCACTTTATTTATAAACACCTTTTATAAATATATTTCAATTCCCCACATTATTCAATTTATAAACATCATTTATAAATTCAATACTTGTTTTATTTATTTAAAACAAGTAAATATTTCTTAGCCCATTCGAAATTCAAATTCTATTTTAGACAAATAGAATTTTCCTTTTAAATCTCAAAATCCATTTTTCACAATATTTTTACAAATTACTATTTAGGCCCAGTGATATTTCAACCAATCAAAATCACCCAATTATTTATCATCGGTTTTCAAACACATTATATATGACAATATATATGGAAACAAAAAAAAATAATTGTTTTGATGAATCCAGTTGGATCCCTCCAACCTGTTTTCCTGCATCCACAAATGTTAGCCAACATAAATAATACCCATCCTGCTTCGAGGCAGGATATCGCGGTATAGAAGGTCATCAACTATCATAGCGTGGGGCGTATAGGGTCATCCGCTAATGATAATACGGGCATCCGCTAATGGTACCGCGGGGAATCCAACCACCAATATATATATATATATATATATATATATATATAATAGCCACAAACAATAAGCCTAAATAACTAATATACTTAATTACCACAATTTATCACTAAATAGCAATGCAACCAATCAACCAACAAACACCAAATAAATATTTATATTAAATAAAAATTCGATTATAATAAATTATAATCGAACCAGAGAGTGAGTTTACTCACCGGGATTTTATTTTGAACTAGTACCAATTTCAATTTCTTTTCAACGATATCCGAGACTCCGAACCCCATATGAATGATTCCATTCGATTTATCCTAGCATAAGGAATTTTTTTTATAAATAAGCTAATAAATTTCATTAACAAATGTTTTGGTTTTAAAATATACTAAAATTTATTTTTCTAAACTTCAGGGTTTTTGAAAAGTTAATGGTTTCAAGTTTAACTTTCCCTTATCTAACTTACTATTTAAATAATGATTTACCAAATAAATCTCCCCTTCCATATTCCAAATTTCAAATAACAGTTAATGTTAATTTCATTCCTCTTAACAATCTACTCATTTATAAATAAATAAATTAGTAAAATTAATACCTAATCTCCCATAATTACAAAAAATTCCAATACCTTCTTCTGCCCAGTATGCAACTTTAATTTCCTAGATCCATGCTCTTCAATTCGAAGTCAATCCTCTGATCGCAAAACCTCAGAATCACGAGTTAACTCCTTTGTTGTATTTCCATTCACGGTCTCAGATCCTCGACATGGTTTTCCATTTCAGATCGAAACTAAAAGCACAGTACCCCCAAATCGAAATCGGAAGTGCCACTTCCTATACCGCTATCTTCACCACTGATCGACGATCCCTCCACCATCATCACGAATCTCGAATCGACCTTATAGACTGTCCAAACACATTTTCAAATCGCGACCGTTCCCTCTTACTGCTAGGACCAAACGCGATGATGCGAAGCCCCTCCGTCGGATTTTGATTTCTTCTGGAGGAAAGGAACGAATGGAGTTAGAAAGAAATGAAGGCATCGTGCGTTTGAATCTGAGTTGAGGAATGAGACAGGACTTCAATTTTTATAGAGGATTTCAATATATAAACTACGAGAGGATCTGGAAATTTTATTCTTAACATTGAAAGGGGGATAAATGAATTTTCTTTATTGAAACAGCAAATGGAAATCAAAGGGGTTATCGTGATTTTATAGAGGGAGAAACTTTAGTGTTAAGGAACTTCAGGTAGGTGTTTTACTGGTAGGATTTATCTGAGGTAGGTCTTAATAGGTAAAGAGTTTATTTCGGGCAGGTATTAACTGGTACGGTATTTATTTAATTTTACAATATCCCGTGATCGCGAACTCCTTTTTGAACACACCGACCGACCTTCCTAGGGTAAAACCGCTATTCTGAACACACTGGGACAGGTATCGAAACTAAATTCGACCATATGGAGGAGATATTAATTTAAACTGATATAACTTAAATCCAAAACAATTTAATTCCTTTAAAATAAATCATTATTATCGTCTATATCAATATTCAAATAGAATATATATTGAAATTGAATTTATAACGGTCATCTGGATTGTTTTGATTTAGTTTAAAATTCTGGATTCAATTTTGTTTTAAATTCAAATAAAATCCATATTAATCATTTGAATCATTTTGGCTCCATTTTAAATTCAAATTGAATTATTTAAGATCCTCGTATTACGATAATTATATCGATAATTCAATATAAAAATCGATTTATATTATCAGCTCAATATTTAAAATAATATTAAATATTCAAAATAAATCGACCAGAAAATCTGGGTCGTTACATTCTTCTCCCCTTAAAAGAATTACGTCCCCGAAATTACTAAGGTAGGAAAAATGCCTTAAACCCATTTACTTTTCAAAATCAATTTATGTTGAAACTGAACTCTTCATAATTTCACAAGTTAAGTTCTACCAAAACATTTGGTTCCCGTTTACATCACACATCATATACGCTCACATTCATTTAGTTTGAATGATTGGCAATCAATACATTCATATCCAATTCATATTCCATTCATATTCATTCAAATTGAATTTGATCAATTGATTCATTTCAATCCATTAAACTTGCTTAAGTTAAATTTTAATTCCAGAATTCAAATTCCTGGGTTTTCATCTCATGTCTTTTGAAATCCCATATATATATATATATATATATATATATATATTTCCATTTCAAATTCAAAACATTTGAATTTTCAAAATAGTTGTATTCTTTCAAACAAATTTCCTTCAAAACTTTTCTAAGGTAGCAATCCATCACTTAGAACTCGAAAATGAACACTGATGATGCTGCAGTCATCATCAGAATTATTTTCCAGCCACTGGAGTGAGTTCAGCGCTTTAACACTTTAAGAATCCATTCATAATGATTTTTATTCAAAAATCCTTTCGAAACAAAGCTATATTATTTTAATATACTTTAAAAATATTTACCAACTTCCCAGGATTTAAAATTCCAAATTCTGGTTTTAGTTTAATTTTAATTCATCTCATTTGTATAATTTCCATTCATATACAAATTCTATTTTGGTTATATATAACCGTTCCGATTTTTATAATCTCATTTGATTATAATAATATCAACCAAATCATCCATATATTATAATAATTTCATAAAATTATTCCTTCTATCAAAATAGAATTTTGAGTAAAAAAAACTTTATTTACCCACTTAAAACAATATCGTGTCAAATTTCTCTGTTCAAGTGGTTAGAAATTCCTATCGACTTCGTGGCGTCCCACGATCCGATTAGAATTCATAAACCACTCAACAGACTAGCCAACATGATAAAAAACAATTTTTTATATCAATTAACAAGTACGCTTTCTCGTATATATACACTCAACTCAATCTAGGGTACTACTGACCTTATCTCTAATGAGCACAATCCCACCAAAGCATAGGTATTCGCTCAACCTATGCTTTGACACCAACTGTAATGGGTCTAGGCTTTTCAACCATCAACCATTGGCCTACAGTGCCATCGTGGCTTTACAATGACACCTCAAAAATGCTTTTATGACCAGCCTCTCAACTCGACCAACCCTCATTGTCGGGACATGTAGGGGTAAGAGTCTCCCATCCGCCACCAAACCGCGAAGCAAGAACCCCCTATAATGCGTACCAATTAAGCAACCTGCTCTACTAGCAACTGTAATGGCCCACAAATTCCTACTATCTGAGTTGCCTAATAACACCACACGTCCAACCCAAATTGCACAGAAATACGAATCATTATTAGAAAGAGGTTAGAAGATGAGAAATAGGAAGAAAGAAATGTTAGAATAGAAGAAAAGCGAAGAACACAAATCTCATAGCGGAACGAACAAAATTTATTAAATAACATAACTTTTGAAATACAAATTAGTAACTGTATATACATACCATTATCAGAGCACAACAATTATTCCTGGAACAGTTATAACACCTGTTTCCAGATACAACATAGTACACAGCGGAAATATGATAGTCTATAGCTAACTAGTGAAGCCTCCTGCTTCCAGCTCTACCAAGTGAATCTGAAAAATCCCGACTACTTGACTGCCCATACAAATTTAGGCACCCAAAAGTTTAGGGAAAATAGCAAAATAAACTCTGGGTCAGTCATGGGACTGGTGTGAGTAAACTCCAATCATTTGTTTAACTTTAAAAATCCTTTCGAAAGAAATGATAATCGTAAGACCGATCCACACATAAACACGGATGGTTTTTATCTTACGTTAACCCAAAATATTTTTGATATCAAATCCAGTGATATTATAATAATGTCTACATCAAATAAATAGAATCTAGCGGAATGCTTGCATCTCACGCTCCATATATAATATAAAATCAAAAAATGCATGGCACTTATTGGAGATTGGATTTCCAACATGACAAGGTATGGAACCACCTTACGATCAGTGTACTGTAGAGGGGACACACTGGTGTTCAACAAGAACATCTTGCGACCCGGCCCACACATGACCGACCACTCATTTCGCATGAGTGTATCGAATGTATATCACCAACGGTTGGGATCAACAACAGTTTCCTGGAAAGGGACTGCATCGATAGATTAAAGAAGTAAAAGGAATTTCTCTAGATAGGTGATTATACACCCTAATGGGAGCACCCCACATAGTCATGCTGCCTGCCCGATTTTTGTCATTTCCCGGTTGTTGAGGCCTGAGGCTACGATTACTTATCATTCATTGATAGCACAATCACTTTGAATGCCACATTGTCAGATCCGTTAATCACTAATTGATTTGCACAAATAAATTCTGGATATTATGCTAAGAGAATAAATTCTCCGCCACCATATATATCTATACAGACCAATATATGCGATCATTGGAAATACTTTGTCAGACATTCGTCCATATACGTTCGTTCTGGGATTGAACGAAACAGAAGGCACAATTTCTATTAATAGAAAAAGCCCTTGCACTTTACTCCGTCTTCGATTATCTTCATATAATTTGATTCGCAACGCTACTGCCAATACGGAGTGGTTCTCGGATAATAATCCAATCTGTCTATCCATATTGACAACGATATTGGCAAATACTTCGATAGTCGGTTATTTAACTATCGAAGAAAAACCAACATACATTCATCCATAACATCAATCAATCACTGATCCTATTAATTAATATTTCATTAATTAATTCACTTCTTCATTTCCCTATCAATATTTGTTAACCAAATATTTTCAGTAGTCTTATTGGTCTCTTACGCAATTTGGAAAAAAACATTTCCATATGTCACCTTCTTTTATTTTCTATACTTAGAAAATACATTCTATTTGCAATTGAAAACAATTTCAATCACTTATCTCTTACCGACTACTTTAATTATACTCAGGAAATATTTACTTTTATATTTCCAAAATTCTACCACTTGGGTTAAAACAAATGTTGTGTAAAACATCGTTACAACAACCCAAAATATTTTATTCAACTAACTCTTATTCAAACACTTCTCTTCGAGACTGGATCTTGCTATTTATCAATTAAAAATGAAATCAATCAAGTTGGGGTATAACTACCTCTCAGACCTTGATTGAAAACATCTTTAACTTCAAAACGGACAAAACCACTTATCTCGAATAATCCACATCATATAAACTAATTATTCATTTTTAAAAACGTGTACATGTTTCACTTTCTATTTTTAACAATCTAATTTATAGATTTCCTTTTTGGTTACACTATTCTATTTTTAATATCATTACTTTATCGAATTCTACATATATCGATATATTGATTTCTAATTATCAAATTTTCTTAAAAATATTCTAACTCCTTAAATTTCCAGAAAATCCTTTGTACTGGCAAATAGATCAAACCTATACTTGCCTCTCTAGGCCCTTTCCATTCAAAAAGAAAATCTAAAAGCCAAGTGGCTTGCCTATTCGGCGCATAAAACCTCATATGGAATTTAAGCATGTACCTTTTTGTCAGGAACTAAATTTATAAACTTCATTCTCTTCATTCCATACCTGTTTAGCGCATGTTCACCTGTTTTCAATTCAATTCCACTCAATCCAATCGTTTGAATTTAGTTTCGCTCATTTATTCTTTAATTAGCTTCTTAGCCTATTTCACTTGTTATTTGAACATATCATGTTTGTATGTATTTTAGTTTGCTTATAAATCAACTGAATCCGATTTTCATTTCTAGTTTCATATTCGATTCTGAATATGAAATTCACAAGTCTCGTTTACTTATCAAAAGAAACATCTCGATCTAAAATTCGATTAACAAATTATTCTTTCACTTAGTTAATTCTATTCAAAAATAAATAACTAATTTTGTTTCAAAAATCAATCCATTTACTCCACTCGAGTTCATATTTATTTTATAACACAAGTCTAGATTTTTCAGATGGAAATACGGATTTTATTTGCTTAAAAATCCTTATATTTATTTATATAAACCATTATGGTTTTTAAACGATTTTGGCGCTGTTTTTCTGAAAATTTGATTTTGACATAATTCAAAATTTATTGGTCGAAATCCAGATTTTTCTCTTTCATTAGAAAACTATTATTAAATCGGTCCTGACGAATCCTGTTTCAAAGAATTCCGACTTAAACTGAGTTCTATACACTCAATTGAAGTTCGAAACGCCAAATTACGAACTAACGCGCTGCGGCGAGTTCGTTTTAATTATATATATATACATATATATATAAACGTTTAAACTTCGTTTATAATAAATTCAACTCCATTCTATTATATTTTTAATATATATCAAATCAGTTTCCCAATTCAACATAATATTTTCGATTATCTATAATTGTCGATTTTTCCTAACTCGGTAATATACTTATTTATACTTCGATCTTCTATATTAAATTCCAATTCCTTTTACAAATTATAAATTCTTTTGATTTATTTTCTATTCTGTTTAAAAATCCGCATTCTGAAATATATTTCATTGTTCCCATTTCGAAATGATTTCAACTTTCTATTTTCAAAATCTATTTTCAATTCTGTTTGAATTTTCCATATTCAGATTACATTTGAATTTTCTACATTCAAATTCTATTTTCAATTCTATTTGAATTTTCTATATTCAAATTCTATTTGAATTTTCTACATTCAAAATCTATTTGAATTTTCTATATTCAAATTCTATTTTAAATTCATATTTGAATTTAAATATTCAAATTATCTCTTGATAATTAATTCATTATATTTATAAACACCATTTTATAAATTTATCCATGTTTATTATTTAAACAAGTCTATATAGAAATCTATTAAAAACCAAAATCTTATTTTGGAAATTTCTATTCATAATAACTTATATATATAACACCCAATTTATTTTCATAATCAATTTAACTTCTATTCAAATAAATTCGAATTAATCAAATTCAAATCATAAATCCTTACGGATTTATTTTAGTTCAATTTATATTCTGAACATCAGAATAAATTCCATTGTTTATTTCTTTAAATGATTCCCCATTTCTATTTTTAAATTCACATTTGAATTTAAATATCAAATTATCCAATGATAATTTTTCCACTTTATTTATAAACACCGTTTATAAATTTATTTCAAATCCCCACATTATTCAATTCATAAACATCGTTTATAAATTCAATACTTGTTTTATTTATTTAAAGCAAGTAAATATTTCTTGGCCCGTTCAAAATTCAAATTCTATTTTAGACAAATAGAGTTTTCCTTTTAAATCTCAAAATCCCTTTTTCGCAATATTATTACAAATTACCATTTAGGCCCAGTGATATTTCAACCAATCAAAATCACCCAATTATTTATCACCGGTTTTCAAACACATCATATATGACAATATATATGGAAACAAACAAACAATTATAGTTTTGAGGAATCTAGTTGGATCCCTCCAACCTATTTTCCTGCATCCACAGATATTAGCCAACATAAATAATACCCATCCTGCTTCGAGGCAGGATATCGCGGTATAGAAGGTCATTCACTATCATAGCGTGGGGCGTATAGGGTCATCCGCTAATGATACTGCGGGCATTCGCTAATGGTATTGCGGGTAATCCAACCACCAATATATATATAATAGACACAAACACCAAGCCTAAATAACTAATATATTTAATACTGTTGACGGGCAAAATTGTCGCACGCCAACACCCAATTTGAATGTGTGAATAATTATCAGAATAAGCAGTAAATAATGTAAATGCGGGGAGACACAACTTTTATAGTGGTTCGGTACTAACGCCTACGTCCACTTTGTAATTCTCATTCATCATTCCTTTGATCGATTACAAGAGATGTTACAATATTTGCGTACAAAGCTATATGTATGATGAACTTGGAATGAGTCGTCCTTCTTTTTTGTTGAAGTGAGTTGACTTGGTCAACTGTAGGCAAGGTAGGCTTTAATGTCCAAGAGGTCTAGAGGTGGTGTAACAATGCTTGCTAGTCTTCAAGTGTTGAAGGAAAACATGCATGTCATGTTTTAGGTCTTTATCCCATCTCCTATGGCCATGGCGAAGGTGTTGAATGCAATTAATGAGTGTTTGGAGCTCTAAAGGTCCAAAAATTCCAAGGGAGAAGGATCCATTTTAAGTCCAAGGCTTGGGGTATTTATAGGAAGGAGGTTAGGTGGGAGTAAGTGAGCAGCAGGCCCACAACAGTAATTTTCGCACCCAGAACGAGCCATGTGCAGGAAATTCTCATCTCCCGGTGCGGGTTCGAAATTTTGCACCCTTGCCCGGGGGTCGAAATTTCGAACCCACCAGGCAGTTCGAAATTTCGAACCCATTGGTGGGGTTCGAAATTTCGATCGTACAAGTGGGGTCCAAAATTTCGAACCCACAAGTAGGTTCGAAATTTCGACCCCACTAGTGGGGTGCGAAATTTCGACCCCACTGGTGAATGCGAAAATGATAGTGGATGAGGAGAAAATCCTGCTGTCAAGGGAGTCGATGAAGTCTCTGATGAGGCGAAATTTTGCCCTCCATCGGCGCTGCGCCCGGACCCGCTGGATGGCTCGCCTTTGGCTCGGAGCACGGCTCGCCTTCGGCTCGGATGGCGACTTGACTAAGAATCCATTGGGCCCGATAGGGGCCATCTGATGGAGGCTTCGGGTTTGCATGTGTTTGCGACGTGACATTAACCCAACTATTTTGTGCTTTTTGACGCTTGAGCATGTCGCTTACCAAATACTCGACGTGTGACTGCTTTGACAAAAAAGCATGTCAACAATAACCACAATTTATCACTAAATAGCAATGTAACCAATCAACTAACAAACAACAGATAAATATTTATACTAAATAAAAATTCGATTATAATAAATAATGGTCGAACCAGAGAGTGAGTTTACTCACCGGGATTTTATTTTGCACTAGTACCAATTTCAATTTCTTTTCAATGATATCCGAGACTCCGAACCCCATACGAATGATTCCATTCAATTTAACCTAGCATAAGGAAATAAATACAAATTTATAAATAAGCTAATAAATTTCATTAACAAATGTTTTATTTTAAAAATATACTATTTTTTTATAAACTTCATGGTTTTTGAAAAGTTAATGATTTCAAGTTTAATTTTCCCTTATCTAACTTACTATTTATATAATGATTTACCAAATAAATCTCCCCTTCCATATTCCAAATTTCAAATAACAGTTAATGTAAATTTCTTTCCTCTTAACAATCTACTAATTTATAAATAAATAAATTAGTAAAATTAATACCTAATCTCTCTTAATTACAAAAAAAATTCCAATACTTTTTCTGCCCAGTACGCAACTTTAATTTCCCAGATCCATGCTCTTCAAGTCGAAGTCAATCCTCTGATCGCAAGCCCTCAAATTCACGAGTTAACTCCTTTGTTGTATTTCCGTTGACGGTCTCAGATCCTCGACATGGTTTTCCATTTCAGATCGAAATTAACAGCACAACACCTCCATATCGAAATCGAAAGTGCCACTTCCTATACCGCTATCTTTACCACTGATCGACGATGCTTCCACCATCATCACGAATCTCGAATCGACCTTACAGGCCGTTCAAACCCATTTTCAAATCGCGATAGTCCCCCCTTGCCGCTAGGATGAAACGCGATGATGCGAACCCCCTCCGTCGGATTTTGATTTCTTCTGGAGGAAAGGAACGAACGAAGTTAGAAAGAAATGAGGATATCGTGCGTTTGAATCTGAGTTGAGGAACGAGACAGAACTTCAATTTTTATAGAGGATTTCAATTTATAAACTACAAGAGGATCTAGAAATTTTGTTCTTAACATTAAAAGGGGGATAAACGAATTTTCTTTATTGAAACAGCAAATGGAAATCAAAGGGGTTATCATGATTTTGTAGAGGGAGAAACATCAGTCTTAAGGAACTTCAGGTAGGTGTTTTACCGGTAGGATTTATCTGAGGTAGGTCTTAATAGGTATAGAGTTTATTTCGAGAAGGTATTAACTGGTACAGTGTTTATTCAATTTTAAAATATCCTGTGATTGCCAACTCCTTTTTGAACATAACGTGTAACGACCCGCATTCTACGCATCATAGGATCGTAGAATATTTATTTCTTTCACATACGAAGTCGTATGGTCATGTAACTTTGGGAGACGACTATTGGGGTCATTTCCCATGTTCATGATTTTTCCCGATTTTTAAATGACCATTTTACCCCTAGTTGGCACTGTTTTGGCCATAACTTTTGACTGGAAATGAATTTTGACCTGAAACCACTTCCATTGGCTCCGGATGATGGTTTCTCTTTCCGTAGAGTGGTTACATTAGCCAAACGGACTTACCGTTTGGGAGATATGGCTGAAACAAGTTTCAGATGGTTAGAGACAGCTTAATTGGGCTTAAGCGGGTGGTTAGCAGCTGGGCCCAAGGGGAATTTCGGGTTTAGGGGTATATAGGTGCTGATTAGGGTTAGAAAACATTTTTTTAGACACTTTCCAGCCGTCACTTTCATTTCCCTTAACCTAGCCATGGCCTCCTCTCTCTAAATTACCCAAAATCACTCCCTAATCAAGGATTAAGGCTTAGAGGCATCAAATCAAGGAGGATTAGCTCAAGGACCGAGGTAAAGCTGCTGTTATCTATTGGAATTCGTGCAAATCAGAGGTTCACTTCGGATTTGGAAGTTTTATTGTGGCAAAGGTGAGTGATTTGCATAGTTTTTGCACTAATTACAGTAATTAAGGGTAATTAGTGAAGATTAGCGAATTTATACACTAATAAATTCTGGAAAAATGTTTAGAAATTCTTAAATAAGGTTTTATGCCTCTGGTTGAAATTTGGTTCGATTTGATTAAGTTTTGCTAACCCTATGATCAGTTTTACTTAAACATGCTTAAGGGAAAATAAGGAGCTTTGGCCACTTTTTGATCCATTTTGATTCATTTGAGTGATTGTTTGCTGTTGTGGTTGCTAGTACGTGTTGCTATGACTCTATGGTGTGTTTTGTGATTGCTCAGAAGTGTTAGTTTGGTCAAAAACGCCGACGAATGGCGAGAAACTGTCGCTGGAACGAAGTGCAGAAGTTTATCCGGATCGGATCGCCCTCATGCCCACGAACCGATCCGCCTTCTCGAACCGCGCCGCGCGCTAGAGTTCGGAGCCACGAAGGGAAGACTACGACCCGATCCGATGGCGCGACTCGCTCCGCCGATGGCTGAAGACCCCGATCCGATGATCCGATCCGATTCGTCTCTCGTGAGAATGAGCTACTCCGACCCGAACCGATCCACTTAAGACGCGCCATGATCCAGATGGGTAGCTCGACCCGAACCAGTGGGTTGCCACGAACTGATGAGCCCCGAACCGACCCGACAAGGCACCACGAGCTGACGAGGTGCGATCCATATGGTGCGACACGATCCGACGCTGGCGAACCGAACCAGGAAGGCTCCCACGATCCGACCCGAGCGTGAAGGATGATCCGAACCGATCCGACGGTGATGACTACGAACTGAATGAAGACCGATCGGGAAGGGAAGACTATAACCCGAGATGCAAAGGAAGTCCAAATGAGAAATTAGAGCTCAAGATTCAGATGGGAATCAACGAGTTCGCTTCATGGTTGGGCTTTGCTGCGGGACGCGTGCCAAGAAGTTATCGACATCTATAGCTTTGGACCACTATGGTAGGAGGCACGAAGGCGGATTCAGGGCCATTATGGCATTGGTAGAACCAAGGGCTAT
>JASFAX010007003.1:0-28497 GCA_030737875.1 Allium sativum | reverse complement strand
ACTCCGAGACTCAGCAAAGGTCAATATCTGACAACAAGTAAAAGCTCAAGCGCTGAAAATGAAACCCTAGCTAGAAAATCTATGAAATCAGTAAGCGATAGTCATAAACCTTTCATAAACACTGAAGGAGCTCATAGATCTGAAGTTTATCAAACATCAACTAGCAACGAAAGCAGATCTAACCCAATAGAGTACAAATCCACCATCGTAAAGCCACCATCTCAAGACGAAAGCCATGATATGAGGAACACGAACAAAAGCAAAGCATTTATTGACAAATCCAAAGATATTTTGAGGCGAGAAACTAAAATAATGAATCCTGGCGACTGCCATTTTCTGTCTCCAAACCCTAATTTTGAGTATAGGGTTTGCAGAGGGTATGAAGTGTATTGAAAAATACATATGTAGTATCCCATCCAGTTGTTTACAACAAGTTAGTCTTATTGGGCTTGACCCAAATATCGATCTATTGTGTAATAATGTTAACAACCCAAATCGCTGTTATATTGCCAATAGTTACATTGCAAATCTATATAAGCATGTATCCTAGGTACAAATCAATTATTTCAATTCAGTAATAAAATTCTCTTCACTAATTCTGTTTTTCTCGTATCCTTTATGCTATTTTACCTCCCTATGTGGAGTGAGAGTGATTTGTAGTCTAGAAACAGTGTGTAGCTCCAATCCTGTAATCTTGATAGGATATTCAGTGGACGCTCTAGTATAAAAACCGTAGTGGTGGTCGGTCCACTGTTAAAACCGTTTGTAGTAGATTGGTTATTAGCCAATCTTCAGTACTTTTTGGTAATTATTATTTGTAATAGTAATAAGTGTTATGGATCGCTATAAATACGGTTGGCTTTGCCAAAAAAAGAAACATAAAAGCTTTTAACCTAGGAATTTGCAAAAGGTTTGAGAACCAGAAATTCATCATAAATAAATTAACTTGATATATATATATACACACATATACATATATATAGGTTACGAGAACTTGAAGATCATCAATCAATAAAAATGTAATGATTCATGAATTAAAAGCTTGAATCTTTACTGAAACTATGTAAAATGATTAAATTTTACCTTTTCAAGAAGTTAAACAAGATTAGTAAATCACCATATGAGATATGATGGTGTGTATAAGAGAATCCAAAAACAAGTTATATCTTGCTTACGTCTTAATTTTACATATCATACTGACCAAATATCCCAAAGATATTGAGTTGTATGACATTTCAAACATCATCCAAATCGATTATTTTAATTAATTTAGCATCGGAAATGGGCTCTCATTTTATAGAAATTAAATGATATTTCGGTTCACGTTTCTTCTATTTAATTTTACTTTATAGGTTTAAGTAAGTTTGAATTATTTCTCTGCATTGCTTGTTTCAAATTATGAAAACATGCATAGTCAACTTGTAAACTTTGTGCACCTAGTTTCATTGTAATATATGTAGCTTTAGTTTAATTATTTTCTATGTTGCTTTCTTAATGATAAATTTAAAGGGACAATTTGACGTTTGTAATACACTATGGAAATAGTTGCAAATATGTCTGCACATTTTCACAATAAGTGGAGATGTTTCTGCAGTAGTTATTTTCTTTTTCAATTTCTGCAATACACTATATGACACGACCCAAACCTCCGATCCCTAGGGTATAAGGACTATCTTTGGAATATAACACATTGATCACATCAACAGATCACAGCACATAGCATATTACATAATACCAGAGAATAATTTACATCATTTTACATCAGCGGAAATAAACATCTTCATCAGAGTTACATAGTATTACAGGATCCTACTTAGTACTCAATGTCGTTTCATCAAATTGATAACAAGTTTGCAATGGAATCAAATATAATTATACATAGGATACTATTCTTAAAGTTAAAAAAGGAATAATAACAGTCCATCTTCAGCTCCATCCAAAAATAGCACCCACAGCTATGGTGCATCTCCAAAAGAAAGCAAACAACTTGATCACTTGGTTGCCTATGTAAAATTATGGGCAGCCAAATTTGCAAGGGAAAAACAAACTATGTGTCAGTAATGAGACTGGTATGAGAAATCCTACAGTTACTTAACTTATTTAAGAATAAGGCATACCTCGGGACCACACCGTATGACACAGAACAAGTTTACTCCACTCGAGTGCCAATGCATATGATAAAATAAAAAAGAAATAACGCATTACTTTTTAGAAAATGATGTTGTTGTAAGATTCAGGTTCCATCACATTATGCAATGCAAGTTGGAGGATATGGTTTTACCTTATAATGGCTAAATATGCTTGATACGAGAAAAATTAAAATCATTTGATATTACTGTTAGTGTCTAGGTGTTTTAAAACAATTTCAGCATAAATGTATCTATCTTAGACGGTATAGTACCCCATCCTACTATATCGCTATAGGTATACAACTAAAACTGTAGAATCGCATATTGGAAATTGGATTCCATCTATGAGTCGAGGCAAGGGATATCTCCTTACCGAATTTTGACCATCTGTAGCAAGATATCCAGGACCCCTCTCCCCCTCGGTAGTGAGCCCTTGGGAGTGGTAGAGCCGGTTAGCCCATACGTCACTGATTGGTTATGCTTGAATCATACGTTTGTTGGTCCTGTGGACCTAAACCGTGTCAGTACGTCAATCATATTGGCCTTGTTCATCCATATCTGAGGTGCCTCGCTATCTATCATCCACATAAGTAAATATGCCTAGGCTCCATATCATTGCACTACTTTTAGCTAGAAAGAAATGCATGTTCTCCCTGTAGTCCCTCATCCCATTTTTGACTCATACCAAGGTGTGAAGCTCACAAATTAACGCTGTACACAAAGTTATATATGCAATATTAAAGATATGCTTTGATCATCATCCACAAAGCTCTACTTTTCAACAAAAGCTTTGATCACTACATCTTAGCATGCCACATTGACAATCCATGCCATACAACTGATGTCTACCAATATATAACCTCTAAGCTCATATGTCTCAGAGAAGGGTGTTAAGCAAGAGAATAAATTCGTTGCCACCAAATAAATATATATTTAATGTAAATTAATCAATATGGAACGAAATACAATGTCAAACACACAATCCACTTACAAGTCCGTTCGAGGTCTGAACGGAACCGAAGGCACCTTATTCCTCATCCCATATGTCCAATACATAAGAGAGGTACTCGCATATTCAGACAATCAACAAGTACGTCCATACAACTACCACTATAACCCTTTCAAGGGAGCTACCTAAATCCAGGGCATCAGTAGTAATCCGTCCAATGTGAAGATTGTCGGTCTTGCATCGTCTTCAATATCTTTGACTTTTTATCGTCGTTTAATTATTTAAAATGGGTTAAAACCGGTCTTTTCAATTAATTATCGCATAAAAAAATCAAATCAAATTCTTGTTTGAATTATTGATTCACCAATTAAACCTCTTTTTAATTGGTTTCTTTCTTAAGATTTGAAATCTTATACTCTTCCGTGGTTAAGTCATTTGGCTTTCAAAAATCCAATTCATATCCCTTCTTTAAAAAGGGTTACTTTAGAATTTTATTCAAATCAAGAATTAAAATTCTAAATTTCCAATTTCTTTCTCAAATTAGTTATATAAGCATTTATACAAAAATTGTCAAATTCATCTTAACTATTTTATCTTTGCAAACCATGTGAAATTGGTTTCTACTCATTCCAATTCCAAATCATTTATAATATTTTAGAACGAATTTTCACTATTTTTATATTTATAAAAATAGCTCATTTCAGTTGAACAATGTAACGACCCGCCATTTTCGACCACTTCAAGCCGGTAATTAAACCAACTTGAACTGCTCAAAAACGACAGATTGTTATTAGCTTCTGAGGTAAATAGAATAAATCAAAGGATCACAGATGCAGATACAGAGTTACATGATATCTCGCAGCGGAAAATACATAAAATTTTACAATAGAATTTACATAGATAACACAGCAGAAGTTTAATACAATAAATTTAAGATGTAACTTTTATTCTTTAAAGTAATGCTCGTAAAAATAGCTCATTTCAGTTGAACAACGTTTTAGGTCTTTCAGCTGCATTGGCGTTGTTTTCATTCAAAGTTGAATTAAGCATTTCTCAAAATCTAACTGTTGGATCTTAACATATTTATTATCTTGGAAAGATCTTTTCAAAATGAACCCAACTATTCTAATTTCAGGAAAATCCGACAGTGTGATCTCCCAGTATACTAGTTTAAAATTACGAGTCAAAAAAGCGAACTACCATTGCGCGATACATTTATTTTAATTTATATTCGACGTATATAAATATTATACGACGAACAACTTCCAAATCATTTTATTTATTAAGTATTTGGTTAACGCCTTATGTTTTCAGGAAAAGTCGTCATAACCTCATTTGTACGGAGTACTCGGAAAAATCACAACTCTCCTATATAAGCCCGTATAAATCAATGCATATATATTCAACCAAAATCAATTGGGAGATGAATAAAAATATATGTTCCCAACACCCATGTGGGGTTTACATCATGTGAGCAAATAATTGTGACTAATCTACACCTAAGGGAGACGTGTAAAAAATTATCATCCCTTGACCCTGTGATGGGGATTATATCGCAATCTATGTGGCTTATATACACGCAAGAGAGGCGTGTATGATTCTGTCATCTCAAGACCCTATGTTGGGGTTTGTTATTAAATCCTACAATTTTTCGTTTTATGTTTATTAAGTCCACATAATATAAGCATCAACAATTTCATGCTATATGATTATACTGTCCAGTCCACATCAGATAATTACCTGTTCTTCGGCTCTTCTGTTCTCGTCGTATAAGCATCAAACACTTATATGTTATATGGTTCACATCATATAAGCATCAAGCAACTACATGCTTATATGGGTATGCTGTGCTACCTACGTAGTGTGGTCCACAATTGTTTACTATCCGATGGCGTACGTTTTTATTTCATACAAGAAACATCACAGCGCATTCAATCCACACACAATCAAAATAAATAAATAAGTTGCGCAATCCATTCCATTTAAGCCGCATCGGATTCTCTATAAACTTGGTGTATAGTTCATGTGATGAACTAAAAGGATGTCATATATAACTGGTAAAAATGATATTTTTATTATACTACCATTTAACATATAAATAAACTGGTGTGATCAACGATAAACCAATGATGAACAACATCAAATAATTCTAATTAACAACCCATAGTCAATTAAATTTATTCACCTCTTTCACGGCTTTTAATTTAGCATAAACGAAAGGAATCACACGTATATCAATTAAAAATGATATTTTCATATTACAGTTGTTAACTAACGTCATAATAAATTACTGTAATGAACTTCTGTTCATCGCATAATCTCGTAGTAAATTTCATTATCAACTACTATCAATTAACAGTTAGTAGTTAATTTTATTTAAGCCTTTTTAAATTCCAGTTTCTCATCGCCGGTATGGTTTTATGTCTATATATCATATATCCAAACTACTTCTCATATATCAATTAAAAATGGTATTTTTAATTTGCTACACGACATTTAGTATCATAATAAATTTTATTTACTAACCAATACTCATCATTTAACTCGGTAATTAACTTGCGAAAAAATAGTTTTTAATCTAGCCATTTTATAAGTGAGTTTAGATTTCTCAACGAAATTTCCACTCCACCAATCTTTTTGCTGGAAGGAATGCGGATACTTACAGGGTTCCACGTAGATTTTCGACGGCCTACAGAGCTCGAACGACTTGCTAACGCTCACTAACTAGTGATACTTGTAGATCTGGGAGTTAGGAGCTGAACAAGGGGCGTAAAGGGCATAAAAAGGGTTGCGGAGCTCAAGGGGACCACTGTCCGGGACTGTCGCAGCAAGGAGGAAGGCTTTTGGGGTTCATGCGGGGTGTAGGAGGTGGCTAGGGAGGTGTTAGAGGTGCTAGGAGGTGTAAAAGGGGAGAAAATGGGGGTGTTTTGGCAAAATGGAGAGGAAAGGGAGTTCGACGTGGCGGTGCGGGAGGTCGAGTCCGGCGGCGGGGAGGGCGACAACAGTGGGTAAGGAGGGGGGTGGCCATTGGTGAAGAAGAAAAGATGGAGAGGTAAAGTGAAAAGGAGGCGAGAAAGAAGAAAAGAAAGAAAGGGAAAAGGAGGGGGTTTTCACAAAATAACCACCTCTCACGCGAATCGCTGAGGTGGCTCGATCCCGTGAGTCACAACAAAACCACCTTGGCCCGTTGGATGGCCTTCATTTTAATTCAAGTTCTATAACTCAACGTTTATAAAAGTGTGCTAGTTAACCTCCACCTCTTTTGATCGCAAGATCACAAATTAATTTAGTTTGTCACGAAATTTTGGTTTTTGACATTAAATGTAATTCCAGATCCAACGAAACATGTTTCGTCGAATTCTGAGCTCGTATGACCTTCCGTTTTATTTTTCAATCAAGTTGTAGTTTGTATTTACGTGTAGTTTAAAATACGTTTAATTCTCGCACGCCTACACGTTACTTCAAAAATTATGAAACTTGGGATTCTACCATTATTCGATAATACAGATTCGATAAAAAAGTTTAGTCGAATTCCGAGGTCGCATTAGTAATGTTCCTCTGTAAACTGCTCGTTATTACTACATCGAATGGTTTTATCTCGCACGACCATATACTAACTCTGTCTGGTGCGAAATTCGAAATCTAGCAATAATTTAATATTCTGAATCGAACAAAATTAGTTTCGTCGAAAACGGAGGTTGCTAGCAAAATGGCTACTTTTAAGGTCTCTGTGATATTATTAAAATGGACTTTTGAAATTTAATCATATTTTCTTGTAAAATTATATTAAAAATAATTTTTAAATTGGTTCTGAAATACCAGATTGTTACACTATATGGATGGTTGTGGATAGGCCAACATTTTTTCAAAATAAGATAGACATTTCTGCAAATAAAAAACAGTAATCTTCTGTTGATATTTACAATTTTTTATTGTATTTAAAGTAGTAATACAAAAAATCATGGAAAACACATTCTATAGTAACAGAGACCCCTTTAAATTAAAAGTTACAGGAGGATGCACATTACTTGATCCTTGATTTTAAGGACATGTCCCTAATATTCACTTTAACATAACTCAAATTTGAAGTATAAGTGTGCACTATAAAAAAAAGTTTGCAGAGTTGATTTTTACTAATCACGCTATGTTGTAAAACATGAAATGTTTAAAACTTCTTTGTATATATGCGTGATTAGTTGTAGACATGCGTTTTGGTATTCTTTGAAAGAGATTACTCTTATTTCAAAGGGGTATGTGTATATATTTATATGTAATAGAGATGTTATATTGCAATACTACACTCCAGAAGCAGTACAGTTTTCTTATAATTTTTTAATTATATTTTATATTTAATATGACATCTTAAAATAAGTTACAATAAAAATTACCATCATTGATTTTTTTAATGCTATTCTGGAAGTAGCGATTATGTCATTTATATGGAAAAAGTATTGTATATTTAAATACCATTCTAAAGTAGTGCATATAAAGTATCTCTAAAAGAGGTATGCAACACTCTAAAAGTAGAATGGTAAGATATCTCTAGAAGAGATATGTAAAGTGCACATAAAGGAGAAAACAAATTCAACCATTATCATGGACCGTGGTTCCATTAGACAAATTTAAGAGTAAATAGTGATTATTGATATATTACTTTTCAAGAACATATTATAAATTGAATATTATATGGATAATAATTCTTGAAGAAGTATATTTAAAATTCTTCTGGATAGAAAAATTAGATGTCATATTACAACTTTCAAAAAAAAAAAAAAAAAAAAACCAGTCTCAAACAGATCTATATCTATTTTGATTACATATTTCACAAAAGTTATAAATCGGTATCGAAGAGACATTCTAATTGGGGATTGCTAGCTGAATGCCAGGAAGGGTTTACAATGAAGTCTACTTTCAATATATAGCTAGTGAAATCTATGTGAGTCATCAATCAAATTACCAAGATATGATAAAAAACAACTGAGACGAATAGCAGAGTTAAAAAATGACACAAACATGGCAAGTAAATCAATCATTATCTTCCTTAGCAAAGATGGAAGAAAATAATCCCTACATTTATTTTTTTGCCATCTCATGCAAATTCAATCCAATAATTTTATGCAAAATACATGTGATTACTTTCCCTTTTGCATATTTATTTCCATCTATTTATGATTTTGTATCTCCAAAATTTAACACTCTACCTTGATGTAAAATCGCATATCTCCAACACCCCATCTCAAGTCAAATTCTCTTTTCAACATAAAACTCTTCAAAGAACTCCACCTTAAGCCAAAATCTTGTAGTGAGACAGAAATCAAAAATGAATATTTAACTAATGGGTTCCATCAAAGCTACCCCCGATCACACCTTGTTAACGACTCAGACTATGTCCCCACCCGCCAACAAAATGTTCTAAATATTAAAAATACAAATAAGGTAGATTCCAAAGTTGTCTCATACACCAAGGACAACAAATTCTTTTAATTACCAAGAAAATACAGAGTCGGAAAGCAAAGCCAATTGATGACAAAAAAGGCTAATCCAAATTTCTGTATACTTGACAAATCTCCCTCTTACCACTTAACCCGATCAAAACCATTACAAACTTCACGTACTGCCTGCAAGAGATGCATCTTCCACATGAGATGCACCACGAAAGAACCAATGGTCTAAAAGCATTTGTAATACGACAAAGATCTCTGTGTTACCTTTGTGGATTGTCCAAATCGACACTCGTTTATCAGTTGACCTGAGCTCCTTTCCTGATCATCTTGGATCCCCCGAGCATCATCAACATGAAGACCCCTGTCTGAAACATGATCAAAAATTTCCAAATCCAATGGTACCTTCAACACACTAAACTTCTTATCACAAAAAAGTTCCCAAGACTGGAACGATGTTCTCTCTCAACATAATCTCCTCCAACAAAGTCTTCCTTTTCCTCCAAAATAGTAATAGCATAATGATCATCAAATATGCCGCTCTTTCTTGAAGACGTTGATGCACGATTTAAATAAATCGCCTTGCTTTGAGACCAATCTGTTATGCAAAATATTGCACAAATTGTTTTGATACCAATCTGTTGTGCAAAAATTGCACAGATGAGGAAAAACAACAAATATGATCTAGATTTGCCAATAGAACATCACGTATCTAAAATCAATTATTTTATTACTCCAAATAAATAGTAAATAACTACAAAGAAGAAAAGAGACACACAATATCTATACTAATTCCAGTATCATCAAGAAGATAATATACGTCCAGTTCAAAGGAGAGCGATTTTATCCAAAATAAGAGAGAGTTAAAAGAAATTACAATATAAGAGTTTGCATAACTGCTTCTGTTAGCACTAAATAAAAATAGCTTCTCTCAGCCTTAATTCCTTGATTGAAGAGACACTCTAATTTGGGATCGTTGGTTGAAGGCCAAGATGGAATTACAATGAAGTCTACCCTTAATATATTGCTAGTGAAATCTATGTGAGTCATCAATCAAATTACCAAGATATGGTAAGAAACAATGAAGGCAAATAGAAAATGTAAAAAACGGCACAAATATGGCAAGTAAATCACTAACTCTCTTCCTTAGCAAAGATGGAAGAAAATAATCCTTTCATTTATTTCCTTTCTATCCCATGTCCAATAATTTATGCAAAATATATGTGATTACTTTCCCTTTTGCATATATATTTCCATCTATGTGTGATTTTATATCACCAAAATTTAACACTTTCTTCATTGTAAATATAACTTTTGTTTGCTGAACTCTTCTGAGGATATGTCAAATTGTATTCCAAATTATTCATTATTCTCTAATAAATAATGTTCAATGTAGATATTTGAAATATAACTAAAGAATATACCTTAACAGCTTGTAGTTGTATTTAATTTATTTCAACCAAAATTTCATCAACTTTTTAAACTAGATGTTTTGAACTTATCATAAGGTCTTTAAGATCCACATTTACATTGAACAAACATAATTTAATAGCCTAGATCTTGTAATATTTTGTTTTAAAACCATTAACTTAAATGAAAAAGAACATGCAAATTTATACTACATATAATACATGGACTTTTGTATGTGTCCACATATGTAAACATTCAACTAACTATTTGAAAATTATTTGACTATGGAAATATGAGCTTATATTATAGATTATGCATAAGCATCTCTCAGTGATTTAAACAATAAACACAAATGATGAACGACCCAAAGTCATATTTATATAATAATAAAACTCCTCAATTGGTTAAATCAATGAATGTAAACAAACTCTAAACATATGAAATATCATTCGAGTGCATCTTATTGACTGGTTAAAGAATTATCCTCCTACAATTTATCTGCATGTTTTGATTTCTAGTGGCAATATCATAGTGAATTATAACTAAATCTAAAGACAATAATTATTAAATGTGACCGTGTCCGTCAACATTAAAGAGAGATAAAAGTGATAAAAATTCATTTTGATTATCAAAACAAAATATCTATTAACATGCATAATTATGCAAAATAATTATTTATTGATAATGTCCATGATAAATAAGCTTCAGTATAAGTTGATATCCATAACGGATCAAAGGATAGATCGCATCTGAAGTGCCATAGAGAAGTCAGTTAATATTTATGGAGTAGTGATAAAAATGTCAAATAAAAGAGGTCGATTCTTGAAGAAACACTTAATGGTGCTCTACAAGAGACCAATGCCAAGATTGTCGAATAATCCTAGAAATGGTTTAGGTATATTACATAATAAATGTTGAGATCTCAGTAAATCACGTATAGAGATGACAAGAATAATCGTTGATTATAAAATAGTAAATAATAAAGCATTTAAGTTTACAAACAGACTAAGGATCTTCAGTTAGAGGAAATCCTAGCCATAACTAGCCATCGTGAAATCTCCCCTAAATGAAACATGTGAACCAGTAGTCCAAAGTATATAATATAATTATTTGTATATATGAAAAGTTTATTTAGACACAAAATTTTAATACAATTAATAATGCAATTGATCTCCACCATTGAATCATCAGTTGAATTCCACCCCTCCATGTAAAAACAAAAAAATCCTACGACTCAGATATCTTGTGTCGCCAATTGTGTCTAAATCTGCGGTAAAAAAACCACTCTTATATATATATATATATATATATATATATATATATATATATATATATATATATATATATATATATATATATATATATAAAAAGTGGCAAAAATATAATGAGATTATTGAAACATAATAATGTCAACGATATGTTAAATTCTCAAGGCATGATAATTTTAGAAATAATTGAGCTATTCTGAGATAATGGAAGTTACAATACCCCGAAGGTATAAAAATATTGGTTAATTCATAGTAAATGATGAAAGTATTCTAATTCCTGATGAATATCAAAAACTTTCCTAGTTATAAAGAATGAAAAAAATAATGAGCGTAAATTACAACCTTTTTATAAGTATAATTATAATGAAAATTTAAATATAATTCATATAAGTAGATTACTTCATACTTTTAAGTACTATTGTGTGAAACTCTTAATATCCATCGAATGTGTAGTTTCAACGAGAAAAATTAACATAAAGCACCAAAATGAACGCAACGAGGTATTTTGCGTAAAAATGGAATAAGAAAGGCAAAAAATGTAAATAATATTGAAAGAAACAATCTTAGAAAATTAATTGTATTAAATGAAATTATCTATGAATAATGAGCATATAAAGAGAGGAAAATATAATTACAATCTTTTGATTTTAATTTTCCCAATGTTTTGCTAACATATGTGAATCAGAAATATTTACAATTGATTTGAATCGCCAAGTCGTGTTTTCAAACTTAGAAGATAATATATAAATTCATGGGGAGCATATATAGGTACATCATAATATACTTTTTTCACTTTACTAAGATTTTTCATATAGTGCTTTTAGTAAGGTTTCTATGGGACATTACATTGATACCGAAATATCAAATTCTATTTGATATCGCAAATTATTTATATATGACATGTTATATTGTACTCTTTTTTCCTTTACTAATATTTTTCTCAATGGGTTTTTTCTTAGTATAGTTTTAGCGAGACAACATCTTGATCCAGAAGAATCAAACATCATTTGATACAATAAAATAAAAAAATATGTCATGCTATAAATACCTTTTTCTTTCACTTAAACTTTTCCCATTAATTTTTCCTTTGTAAGGTTTTAATGAGACATTATCATCATCCATAAGTATCAAATTTCTTTTGATACTATAAGATATTAAAATATATCATTATTGTAACAACTTGAATTCCGACAGACCGATTTTTTTTCAAAATTCCAATCCATCGAAACCCATGATGGTTTGTGTGGTATCCTGCAGAAAAGGCAGACATAATAAACATATCAGAGTTCAGATAACATCTCCTAGCAGAATGGAATAAAATATAATATGATCAAAATATAGCCTTACCCAGATAATAATACTGCCTAACGAGTATCCAAAGCTATCATATATCTGCCACAATTCTAACTTGTAGGTATGTAATGAGGAGGAGGTCAGAACACAAGTTCTGGTGACTGGATTTAATCTACACATTTTGGATAACCCTACATATACCGTTCAGTTACATTTTCTTATTAATTAGGTTACTTGGGTAAATAGAACTCAAGGCTTACACACACATCATACCCATCTACTCTGCAGTAGATTAACCTAATACAATATATGTAGCTAACCCCAACACTAGAGTACACCCCATGGTACCCCACTCGCACAGTCTCCGCTGTAATGCCATAGAAATATACATATTCCCTTATCCTATGCCGGAATGACTTACGGATCTCTATATAACAACGATACGTTCCGCATGAGACCACCATCACCGTGTTACGTAAGCGTACGGACTGCCACCTTCAAACCATTCGATCTAATTAGATTCCATCACAAATAAATGCCCTACAATCTATGATACACTACCCAGAGCAGACATGCATGTATCTAGACTTTCTCACGTACGTATCGTCAATCGTACTCGATGCCTCAACTTCAACAATACACCATCCGGAAATGGTTTGCATGTATCTGCATGTATTACCTACTGTGCACCGAGTTTCGTAACAGGGCTGTGTTAGAAACACAGAACTCGTAAGGAGCCATTTTAGATATCTGTATACACAGATGCTACGGTTTGCATTTCCAGTGGCTATGGTCCCACCCGACCCCTCCCACAGCTAGTGAAAGACAAACATGATCAAGAGCTAGAGACGTGGCCAAGAAAAACAACAAAAAACATCCTAATTGGCTTGTCCCACAACCAAAGCCTTGATAGCGAAAGGTCAATGATATGTAGGTTTAGCTCTCCGTCTTTCCGCATTACGCATCATGCTAACTATCGATGGTTAGTACCCGACGACTGCTATCAAACAGATGGTTAGACCCGCCAAAGGCAACCTGATAAAATGGTCGTAACACGCCTAGTCACAAGGCAACCAGATTGTCGAATCACCTATGCCACCCTACAACCTTCTGACTGCCCCCTATTGTGGCAGTCAAGGCATACTCACCGGGTAGTACCACGCAGACCTAACCTCTGCGAGCACAACCTGAGCGCTGCCACCGCATAGAGGACTACCAGGAGTACCCTCCACATCCCAGGAAGCCGCGTGCTTCCCCTTCCAGTCCTTTGGAGCCAGTAGAATATCAACAGAATAGGAACAATAATCATATGGAAGTTCGCTTCCCTCATGCCTCCTGACACCACGATGATCTACCCCATTGGGTTATTCACCTTCAAACGTACGGACTGGTCCAAGCGCCTCGGGTTTATGTGTTATTAGACCCTATGTCTAATCATTTAATTACACGCTTGCTCTACCTTTTCAGATTTACATTTAACTTGGTTATTCCAAGTCATGTTGACTTCTTACTCAAGGTATCAAGTTCTGCTTGCTTATTAATTTCAGATATACAACTAACCCATTTAAGTTCATTAATAAGCATTTAACATGTTATTCTTATCAGCAGGGTTCAGATTCTCAAGTTTACATATTACTTAATTTATAATTAAATACAACTTATTGCATTTCTTAGTTTTCCCCCATTTTTCTCTTCTTATTACAAACAATAGGTTTTAGTTTTCCAAATTTACAAATTACTTAATTTATAATTAAGTACAACTTATTTCATTGCATAAGTTATCACATTCCCATTATCGTTCATTATAACATGAGTTATAATTTCCACTTTTCCCTAGGACGAGCCTACCTATTATCTTTCCTTTTTCCCTTTCAGCTTTATTCATAATAGGTTATTATCATTCCCCTTCATTTCAATTCTTGTACTGTTGTAACCTTCATTCATTTCCATTAATTACAATTAATGCCACTTATTTCTATCCTGTTATATACATATATCCATATATGTCTTTATGCACTGGACCCCTCACATTAAGCCGACCACTTGTGGATGCAGGATTTGTCGGGCGGATTCGAGTAGACTTCTGCCACAAGTTGGACTTAACCTCGTGTCTTAGCACTGTTATATGTATATTCACGCACTAGACCTCTCACATTAAATTAACAACTTGTGGATGCTGGATTTGTCGGGCGGTTCTGGGAAAACTTCTACCACAAATTGAATTTAACTTCGTGTCTAAATGCGGTTACAATTTTCTATTTACTGTAAATTTAAGCATATCCATTCTTCTCAATTTTACTGTAATCTATTTTTACATGTCATAATTAATATCATATTAAGTCCATTATAAATGATTATCATGTCGCATGTTTTTCCTAACATGTAACTAACTCCCTTTTAAAAGAATAACATGTAATCATCCAATCATGTAATTATTTCAATCTATCAAATTGACATGTAATTATCCCATTTCTTACAGTTAAATGTTCATGTACATAATATGCCACAGATTAACATGTAATTATTCCAATTTCACTATAACTTAACTTAAAAATATCCAATTAATAAGTTATTAGAACATGTACATATACAATAGTAATCGTTTCCACATATATTTCACAGGTTTATACATTTCAACAGATTTACATTTCAACAGATTTCCTGTACATATTAACGGGGAATGCCAAACAATAAATATACCATTATCAAAAAGGCATAACTTAAATCCACTCCCCTAAAGGCTTTCTAATTCATGAATCTGATTTAGGCCTAGGATTCCATGGCTCTCCTATTGGATTCAAAATCTAAACAACCATGGATTCATAATTCTCAAACTAACAGAAAAGGGAAAAGGAAAGAGAAACTCAAATTAACCAGATTCATGATTTTACCTACTTTCATTAGAAATATAGACTCCTATT
Organism: Allium sativum; assembly: GCA_030737875.1. Classification (NCBI taxonomy): domain Eukaryota; kingdom Viridiplantae; phylum Streptophyta; class Magnoliopsida; order Asparagales; family Amaryllidaceae; genus Allium; species Allium sativum. The sequence continues at coordinate 13,086 of JASFAX010007003.1, read as the reverse complement.
TGTATATTCTCTTCCTCTAATTCCTAGATTAGAACTCCCTAGAACTAGTTATTCTATTTTCTGAAGATATTTGAGGAAGAACGAGATCCATCAGATTTTAAGTCATCAAAATCTGAAATGTATAACTCTGTCAAAACACGTCACGAATGCTCATTGGATCCCCCTTAGGTCGACTCGTGAGTCGACCCACCCCCTGATTGGTCGACCCATCCAAGCCGGGGACGGCCCAAGTGGGTCCAGCGGCGCATTCTTTCTGTTGCTTCCTGTTTTGATTTTTCTTCTAAATGGTAACTCGTTCTGATTTATTTGATTAATTTCATACTTCTATATCTTTCAATTAATTCTGAATTTCCTTATAAATATATTTGTATACTAATATATATAGTTTTCTATGTGTTTTAATTTTATTATCGCTAGAAAAATACGGGGTGTTACATTCTCCCCACCTTAGGAAATTTCGTCCATGGAATTTGATAAGAATGGATAACATAGCTCCTCGCATAAAGCAACCAACTAGCATTCATCCATTTTTTTAATCATCTGTGTTCATGTGCAAGGTGTAATACAATATAGTAATACATGTATGCCTAAGCAGTACCTCCTATATGTATGCAATTATTTTTTCAAAAGATCCTTTGAAAGCATGATGAACGCATCCTAAATATACAGGAAAATATCCATATGAATGCAATAATTAAAAACCAAAAATACTTTTTCGTCCATTTTTTTCCCACACTCTTACTGAGCTAAAGCGTAGTTCATCCAGTTTTTGCATCCAAAACCCTACCAAGCAACTTTATTTTTCGAATTTCAGAAAAATTTAGTTTTCTAAATTCGATTTCTTATGTTACAAAAAGGTAGAAAACTGAAAAGTTCACATCCCCCATTTTTCTTTTATGCACCTTTTCAATCTGTACTTGGATTTTATACAACTATTTTATAAAGATTCCCTATTTTCCTATCCAAGCACAGCACATATAAGAAAACTTTCTTTATTACAGATTTTCTTTTTCTACTTATCTTGGAGAAATTTATTTGGAAAAAATTATTCTTGTTTACCTTTTTCGGAATCTTTTTCATTTTCCTTTAACTGTCATGTTTATTGCTTTACTAAATTTGTTGTTTCATTTTTAGGTGTACCATTGCTCTTTTCTTAGCTTATTTAACTTAAACCTCTGATCCAAGTTTAGTTTCAAATAAGCTTTCTAGTCCTTCAACTAAAACAGGAAAACACACGCTCTACACGGGATCAATGACAGGTTTAGGTCTAACCCTAACTACCCAACAGGAACAAAATAACAGAACGATCACAATAGAAATGTAATAATAGGTTTTCACCCCTAACAGGAAAATTAGCAACGGGATCTAAACACTTACTTGGCCTTCGCTATCTAGTAGTCACCACTAGTCCTAGCTGTGTACCAACAGTCATTTTCAAGCAACACACTAGGCTTCTCAATGCTTACGCATTCTACGGGAACTTACCATTATTCCAAGATAATTTTCGCTTTCTACTTCATAACCTTAAAAAATTTCCCGTCCTCCCAAGGCACTAATCCTTACCTACTCCATACTCTTTAAAACATGGTTTGGACTTTTCATTTCACTTTTCTTCCAAAAGTTAAAAGTATCAAAATTTTATTTTTCTTCACCAAAACTTATTTTTGCCAAGCTATAAAAACATGTCATTTTATAAAAAAAATGTAAATCATTTTTTTTCCAAATCATAAATCTGGAGTAGATAAGGACAACTGTTTCTCAATTAGGTGTACAACTTATTCTTGCCTATAAGGTCAGTTCAGTTACTTACCACAAGGTGCAAACATATTCTTTATTCTTAATTTCTACAACTTATTTTGTCCACCCAACAAAAATTTTCTTTGCTAAAATAATTATCAAAAATGATTGTTAAAAGAATAGAGATTTCAAAATCTTCTTTATTGAAAACTCTAGCTTGCAACACCTTTTCATACCATATAACTTGAAAACTAGCGAGCTATACATGCTCTAAAATATGCACCTTTTCCTAACAGAATTTAATTTAGACAAAATTTTCACAAGAAGTCACTATTTCCTAAATATACTCCATTTTACTTCAAAACTCTATATGTTCTTTACATATTTTAAAACTGTAACTTTAAGATCAAAACTTGAAAACACCATAAACCAATTTCCGAAAGCATTTAAAATTTCAAGGCCTTAAAAGTTAACAATGGGTCAGACTCCAAGTGGGCTTCCAACTTACCTAGGCTTTCCTAGACACTCCCACATAGCCAATTCTCTCAACTATATATATTCCTAGTCCATTTTTCTCTTTTTAACCTTTTCCAATTTATAAATTTTTACTGCCAAACCCCCTAACCCGAAATACTAACATATGGATTCATTTTCTTCCATACAAAGTATATTGTACACTTCCCACCCAAATTACCTAAGGGTCTCAGATTTCCATGTTCATTCCTTTAGTGTACAAAATAGACATCACAATTCTTACCATATTCTGCTCTTTCTATTTAGTGGGTTCCTTTATGGACCGAGGTATATATATGTAATATTTATATTTTAAAAATACAAATACATTCACTTACTATTTATATAGGAATCCTAAACCTAGGCTCTGATACTAGATGTAACAACTCGAATATCGACAGACCGAATTTTTTTCAAAATTCAAATCCATCGAAACCCATGTTGGTTTGCCTGGTATCCTGCAGAAAAGACAGAGATAATATACAAATCAGAGTTCAGATAACATCTCACAGCAGAATGGAATAAAATATGATCAAAATATAAATTTACCTAGATAATAATATTGCCTAATGAGTATCCAAAGCTATCAAGTATGTTATGAGGAAGGGATCAGAACACAAGTTCTGGTGATTGGATTTAAACTACACATTTTGGATAATCCGACATATACCATTCAGTTACATTTTCTTATTAATTATGTTACTTGGGTTAAAAACGCTCAAGACTTACACACACCTCATACCCATCTACTCCCCAGTAGATTAACCTAATACAGTATATGTAGCTACCCCCAATATTAGGGTACACCCCATGGTACCCCACTCGCACAGTCTCCTCCGTTATGCCATAGAAATATACGCATTCCCTTATCTTACGACGGAACGATGCATGGATCTCTATATAACAACCTACATTCTACATATGACCACCATCATCGTGTTACATAAGTGTACGGAATGCCACCTTCAAAATATTTGAATGAATTAGATTCCATCTAAGAGAAATGCACTAGAGTCTACGATACACCACCAAGACCAGACATGCATGTACCCATACTTTCACGTACTTATCGTCAATCGTACTTGACGTGTAATGACCCAGATCTTTATGGGTTAATTTTTGAATATTTAATATTTAATTTAAATATTGGGTGGATAATATAAGTGGAATTTTATATTTGAGTTATCAATTTAATAATCAATTTCGATTTTATATCAAATAGATTAAATTATCGTAATACGAAGTAAAATAAATTCAAGTTTAAAACTGAATTAAAGTCAGTTCAAATAATCAATACGAAATTCAGTTGAGTTAGAATAATAATATTAAATTATTATCGAAGAATTTAAATGGTTTGAAATTTAATTTATATCAATTTAAATTAATATCTTCTGCAGACGATCGAATTGGACTTCGTGACATATCCCAGTGTGTCAGGAATGGTAATATTACCCTAAGATTGACAGTTGTTGGGTTCAGAAAGGAGTTCGACATCATGGGTATTTAATTTAAAAAGTTATCGGTTCAATTCAAAGGAAAATAAATAAATAAAATAAAATAAAACATTTATTTATGGACAAAAACAAGGAACCGTGGATCCTCCATCTCCACACAAAAGAGATCACCACGACTTCCTTCCTTCACCACAAATCAAAACAAACCCCTTCGCCTATATAAATTAACCATCGCTACATCTGTTTTCTCATTCTAGAAATAAATCAGTTCAAGCTTTCATCTTCTGTTCCTTCTTTTCCCAATCCAATCGGAAATCATGAGTTCATCTAAGGCATGGCGGCAAAGTCGCTCGCGTGTAGGAAGGAGAAGTTGTCACCGTTGTGGGTTTTGTTCGATGGTGGGTTTCCGTCTTGCTTTGAGGGGTGCGATTTGAGGGAACTCGACAGAAGGGTAGGGCGACATCGTTATTGGTTGCGAACTGGAGTTCGACACTGGAGGTTAACGATTTCGAATTTATGTTTATTGTGGTGGTATCGCGATTTACAGTGATGAGGTTGGGTGCTGTTAGGACCATGGTTGATGTTAGATACTAGGAGGTTGCGATGGGGCTATGAATTCTGGAATGGTGCGGCATTCAAGGAGCGCAATGTTTGGGATTTACTGGAGTTCGACAGTAGAGATCTCATATCTGGTTTTGGGCAATGAACGGTCAACAGAGTTTGGCCTGCATATGAGGGTTGATGTGTTTTTAAACAAATTGCTCTGCCAAGTCTGAAATGGGAAAGACAATAGGCTCTTTTGGTTCGGAGGAAAGATGGAGTTGAAGTGGGTTTGTCGCTAATTTGCAGTAATGGTTTGGTTTGGCAAAAAGAGCGATGCATTTAGGGGTTGCTAGGGCTTTCAACAGGGAGGCATTTCAAGTGGAGTTTGGGGAGCATGGTACTAGTCGATGATAGCAATTATGAGGAGTTGTAGGGATTGAGATTCGCAGCGGTAATGGGATCATTCTGGTTGTGTAAAATGATGTAGCAAGCATCAGTTTAGTAGTGAAGTCGAGGCGTGATTATCGAGGGCAGCGAGGTACATTTTTAAAATTAAATATACATAGAATAATTAAATTATATGTGTTAGTAGTTCACTTAAATAAACCATCGTTTAATCGATAATTAAATCGTAGGTCCAAAGTATATTTATTCGAAAAGATCCATGGTCGTGATGAGATGCAATTCAACTGGGTATTCAGCGCAAATAAAAAAAAACAAAGTGAGTAAATCTCACTCACTTTAATTAGAATTATTTTTATTCGTTAAAAATAATTGCTGTTGTTTGGTTGGATTTTTCTGCTTGCTTTAAATATATTAGTTATTTAGGGTTGACTATTATATATATATTGGGTTGATGATTGGTTGGATTCCCGCAGTCTCATTTGCGGATGCCCGCAGTTTCATAGCGGATGATTACCCTATACGCCCCACGCTATGATTAGTGGATGACCTTCATACCGCGATATCCTGCCTCGAAGCAGGATGGGTATTACTATGTTGACTAACGTCTTTGGATGCAGGAAAAACAGGTTGGAGGAATCCAACTGGATTCCTCAAAAATATATATTATCTGTTTGTTTGTTTGATATCATATATATTCATATATGATGTGATAAAAATCAAATGATTGAAAATTGGTTGATTGATTGTTTAAAATATCCCTGGGGCTTGAATATTGATTCATGAAAATATCGGAACAGGTATTTGATATTTAAAAAGGAAATTCTATTTTTATAATAGAATTTGAATTTTTAAATAAAACTATAGAAAATATTAACTTGTTTTGAAGGTATATAAAACAAGTAATTGAATTTATAAACGTTGTTTATAAATGAAAATATGGGATTTGAATTGAATTTATAAACGTTGTTTATAAATGGAAGATGGGATTTGAATTGAATTTATAAACGTTGTTCATAAATGAAAATATGGGATTTGAATCGAATTTATAAACGTTGTTTATAAATGAAAATATGGGATTTGAATTGAATTTATAAACGTTGTTTATAAATGAAAATATGGGATTTGAATCGAATTTATAAACTTTGTTTATAAATGAAAATATGGGATTTGAATTGAATTTATAAACGTTGTTTATAAATGGAAAGGTGGGATTTGAATTGAAGTTATAAACGTTGTTTATAAATAATGCAGAGAATTCAAATGGACTTTGAATATAAGGAATTGAAATAGAATTTGAATAATAGAATTCAAATGGAGTTTAACTATAGAATTTGAACATAGTATTTCAAATGGAATTTGAATATAGAAATTTAAATGGGATTTATAATAAATAGATTTGGATAAATAGAAGTGGATTAGACTAAGAAGTTAATTAACATATTTAATTAACAAATTGAGTTAAAACGATTGGTATAGTTAAAATAGATTGGACAGGTACAGACATACAGGAGACAGGTATGGAATAAAGTATAGAAGTGAAATAAATAGAATGCCCGACAAAAAGGTACGTATTTAATTCATATATGAGATTTTATGCGCCGTATCGGCAAGCCGCTTGGTTTTTTCTTTTTCTTTTTGAGATGAGAAGGACCGGGAAAGCTATTTGAAATTTCCCGATGCTCCCGGTACAAAGGAGGTTATGGCGAATTTTTCCGGGAATTTAAGGAGATAGAATATTTTTAAGATAATTTGATAGTTAGAAATCAACTTATCAATATATATAGAAGTCGATAAGGAAGCGAACTTAAAAATAGAATAGTATAATCAAAAAGGAAGACTAGAAGTAAAATCTCGAAAGAATAGAAAGAGAAAGTATATATGTGTTTAAAAGTGAAGAAGTAGTTGTATGGTATTGATTTTTTGAGTAAGTAGTCATGTCTGTTTTGACGTTATAAATGTTATTCAGTCAAGGTCTAAGAGATAGTTATACCCCAACTTGATTGGTATCATTATTAACAGATAAACAGTAAGATTTCAGGCTCGAAGATCAATGTTGGATAAGAGTTAGTTGAATATAGTATTTGGGTTGTCGTAACGATGTTTTACACAACATCCGTTTTAACCCAAATAAATGTAAGCTGGGAAATAGTTGTTAAATATTTCCTAAGTATAGAAATAAACGAGATCGTAAAACATATAAGTAATTGGAATATTTTCCAATTATAACTAGCATATATTTTCTAAAGTTTAGAAAATAAAGGAAGGCGATATTCGGAAATGTTTTCCAAATAACGTAACAGGCCAATATGGTTATTGAAAATGTTTGGTTAACAAATATTGATAAGAAATAGAGAAGAGATTTAATTAATGGAATATTAATTAAAGGCTCAGTGATTGTTGGATGTTTGGATGAACACTTGTTTTATTCGATAGTTAAATCATCGACTATCGAAACACTTATTTTTATTCGATAGTTAAATCACAGACTATCGAAGTTTTGACCATCGTTGTCAATATGGAGAGACCGGTTGGATTATTATTCGAAGAACCACTCCGTATTGACAGTAGCGTGCGAATCAGATTATATAAAGATAGTCGAAGACGGAGTAGAGTGCAAGGACTTTTTCTATTAATAGAAATCGTGCCTTCGGTTCATCCTGTTCCTGGGTGACCTGTATGGATGGATGTCTGACAGAGTATTTCCAGAAAGGTCACGTACATTGATTTCTTCAACCGTACCAAGAGTGGAAGCGGAGAAGGAAACTTCTTTTAGCTGACACGTAATGTACTGTTGTAGACATCAATTAGTGATTTTCGATGGATCTGACGATGTGACATTCGAAGTGAATCTTGTGTGATGATAAAGCGTAGCTTCTAGCCCCATCAACCGGTAAATGACAGAAATCGGGCAAGCAGCATGGCTATGTAGGTCGCACCTATTAGGCTGTATAATCACCTGATCTAGAGTTTCATTTACTTCTAAAAATCTATTGTCGATGCTGTCCCATTCGGGAAACGGTTGCTGATCCCAATCGTTGGTGATATATGATTGACATAGAAATGTGTTTATTTTACGCTCTTATATCTTATCTTTTGTATATAAATAAATATTACTTGGGTATTGTTTTGTTACTTTTACAGATATTCCAACCCAGCCCGCATGCAACCAGAAATGTAGAGAAATAGAGTTCAATTTGCTGTGTATTTGCATTTTGAAGAATTGTAGATAAAGATATCACATCTAGTTGCTGTTGGACAAGAAAATGATTGATAACAAGGCTTTGCACATCACAAATCAATGAAGAAATGTCAAGGAAGTAAGAGGAAAAGAGAAAAGGCCCAAAATTGCTTTATTTATCTAAGGCCCATTTATGTTCCTCATTGTAAACTAATTAGTGATGTAATGACCAGGCCCATTTATCATTAGGGTTAGGGTTAGGGTTTGGCTATCTACCCTATATATACCCTTGTAATGGCATTGTAGCCACTATCTCATCTCATCTCTTATTCCATTGTTCTAATAAAAGTTCTTCTTTCTCTTTTATTTTCTGCATTTTTTTTTTGTTTTCTTAGCAACTAGTGTTGTCTATACGATTAGATTCGGTAGAACACTATTTGTATTTTACACTTATTTGCATTAGTGATTTACCGTCTGATTAGATTCAGCGGAAATCCTAATTTTAATTCTTGTTTGTTATTTCAATTTCTGCAATTTCAATTTCTGCTTTTATTATTTTCTTAGGTCAAATTGGATTTGATTAGATTCAAATCTAATTCATAGTTTTATTTCTTTTCCATTGAAATTGTGATCTGATCGTCGGTTCAGTTAGATCTGTTCTGAATCAAATCACAGTTTTAATTTTGTTTTGTTTTACTTTCAAAATCAACCTCCAAAGTTCGTCTAACACGCCCACGAAACATATAAATAATAAAATTTAACTTTCCTCCCTGTGTTCGACCTGTATGCTACACACCTATATGCTTGCAGAATTTATTACAAATGTCGCGCTTTTCTAATTCATAGACTAGCGTCGATCAAGTTTTTGGCGCCGTTGCCGGGGAGGTAACGATTAAATTTTAATATTTGTTTAATTTCTGATTCGTGTTAGTTTTTATCTTATTGTTTTCTTTGCATATATAGAAGAAAAAAATCTTGATTGGTTAGATTTGGAATTGTTCAATGATACCGTAATCTTCCAAATAAGAAAAAAAAAATCTGCGAAATTTTCTTTTATTTCTTTCCTTTTTCTCCCATCATTTTCATTTCCTTCACAATATCTTTCCTCTTTTCTGTCAAATTTTTTTTTTACAAATTTCAAAAAAAAAAAAATCCTTTTGTTTCTTCTTTTCATCTTGTTCTCTTTTCTGCCGTGCGCACTTCTCTACACCATCCATTACTACACCTCTTTACATCATCTACCACGTCCTCCCTCTCATCACCGCAAGTACAACACATAATCAACCCCACTGCCTACAAAGCCAACCACCAAATCCACATCGCTGTTGATCACATGACAATCATCTCACTTGCAAACCGATAATATCACCACGCCCATCATATATTCACTACAACTTCCGCCAAATGTCTTCTGCCTAAATCTGCCACAAGCCTTCAACATCTCACCAATCCCCGACCAATTCCAGTCTGTTACTTTCCACTATCGAATTCACTCAGCTTCATCAAACTCACGCAAACGGACCCAAAACAACGTTACCACCTTCTCAACATCTTCTTTTCTTTACCCTTTCAGTCCATACAATTCATAACCAAACCCATACATCACCATGCCCTAAAGGCCAGCATCTTCGATCTGTTAAAACAAGTCAACTCAGTAACCCTTCTCCACCATCTCACATACACAATAACCAAACAGACAATCGAACACCCGAACCATAATTCCCATCGTGAAAACCCAAATTAAAAGCCTCAAAATCCAAATCAGTGTCAGAAACCCCTAAGCACATCACGAAATTCCAAAACCTCCGATCTGAACCCCAAATCCGATTTGGACCCGAAATTGATTTGAATCCCAAGGTTCAGCAAATTATCTTTGTTTCATAAAGGAGAAAAAAAAATCTTCCGTGAAGTGTTCTTAAAAGAGAAAGGAATAAAAGGGTAAGGGAGAGTGAATTATTTTGGTTTTGGGGTCCATTCATTTCTTGGTTTATAGCAACAGTGGGACTTTCTAGAAAACAAAACAAGGAGCGTGCTTATGGGTATTGGTTGAAAACAAAGGGTGTGGGATGATTTTGATTGAAGCGTGATTTGGTTCCAGAAAAGGACGTGGTTGACTTTTGTGAGTTGCACGTTTCTGGTTGAGTCTAGTTTTGTTTTTAGTCCCTTTGAGTTGCACGCTAAAGGAATTGTATTTTATACAAAACGGAATTTCCGATTGTTTTCTGAAATAAAATAAAAAGGTGGCGGCGTAATTTTTCCTATGATTTTGTTTGGGGTAACACACCCTCTTTTATTCTAAAGCATCAAAGGGGTAATTGATTTGTTTCCTTTCTTCGTGACGTTGTCTTCTTTTTATTTAAAAAAAAAAAAAAAACAGGTACAGCTGAAATTTAAAAAAAAAGGGGACAACAACAGAAAGCAGCGGACGATTCAGATGGGTTGGAGCGGTTGCACACCAAGTGGGGTGTGAACGCGCTAGCGCTTCCCGAATTCACTGGAGGACTGCCGATCAAGGTGAAAACTTTTAAAACTCTACAGGTGCTCTGCTGCAAAAGGAAAAAGAAAATAATATATAGACAATTGTTGTAAAAATTTTCTGCAGGGGAAGCGGCTTGAATGTAAATTTTAATTCTGCAATTTATATTTTTGTGTCTATTCTGTGACTGATATTTCTGAATTTGTGGTGAGGAACGGTTTTCCATAACTATTCACTCTCATCGATTCTCAATTTTAACACGTGATTTTGATTTTCAAAATAATATAACTGAAAAGTGGTGCTTTGTGAAGTTGACTGTCTCGTACAATTGGATCGCGGATATATATTAGTTCAATTTATTGAACTTTTAGCAAAAGAGGTTGCATACTACCCGTAAAATATTGGTCGTATCCCTTAGTTTTATACTATACGTGAACGTCCATAAGACCCTCTTCCCCCTTCCAATTAAGTCAGTTAATTAATAGAGCACAACTCATTCTTTTATACTATTTTGAACTAAGAATAATTTCTGTCTTCTCTTGATTGCATTCAAATGTCTGATTCAAAAAAATCTTTGAGAGAAATGTGGAATCATAACCTGAGTAGACGTCCTCTTGAAGAGTATGAGTATGAATTACAACTCATAAAGCAAAATTTTCCGAATTTTTGTGAGTCCAATGCCAACAATTTTCAAAATTTTCAAAATGACCAACATTTTCAACATCATGAATATAATCGAAATGGCGATTTCAATTCAAATTTCAATAATTTCGATTATGGGCCACATCCGTATCAAAACGACTTTGAATCCCAATATAGCTTTGATCCACAACAATATGGGGTTGGAAACCAATTCGAAAATAATTTTGAAAATGATTTTCAATTCGATCAGAATTTTCAAAATTACAACCCATATCCACATCTTGAATATGACCAAAATCGCAATTTTCCCTCGAATTTCGACAGCTTTGGTTACGAACCTAATTTTCAAAATCAAAATGATTTCCAACATCATTATCATCTTTCTGAAAATTCAAATATTTTTGAGAATCAAGGAATCCAAAACGATAGCTCTCAATTCGACGATTCTAAAGAATATCATCTTAAAATTCTTAGAGAGAGGGCAGACGAACTTCTTTGTTTACTGACATCTTTGAAAGAGCAACAAGAGCAACAAAATCAAATGGGCGTTGAATCAGAAAATAATCCAATTTCTACTGACATTGAAAATTTTCAAATAACGACTTTGGAAATTGAGAATAATCATCTTGATGAAGCCTTTCAAAATTCAACAAATGATTTGGACTTCAACTCTTTTCAGGAAAAAGATTTAAGCTCAGATTTTGATCTTCCCCTTTCAGGCTATGAGAAAGTTGAAATTTTTGAAAATGAACAAAACGAAAATGTGGAATTTTTCAACTCAAATTTGGAAAAGAACTTCAATGAACATGAATTCTTTGGTTTATGTGAGGATGAAAGCCTTAATTCTGACTCCAATCCCGACAATCATTTGATTCTGACCCCAATCGAAAAGCTTGACACTCTTCCAATGACAATCAAGACCAATTCTTCTGAAAATTCCAAACCTCCATCTTCTTTGAATGTTGGCAATCCCAACATCTTTTTTTCTGATGTCGGCAACCCCGATAATATCTCTTCTTTGATCGTTGGCAATCCCAACAAACCATCTTCTATACCTTCACTTCCTTCACTTCCCGTGTCGACACCTTCTTCTTCGAATGACCAAGACTCCGAAACGGAACAAGAAAAAGTTGTTGATGACACGACAAATTTACCATGTCAAAAATCCTCTCGTACTTCAATTGACATATCTACGTTGTCTTTCGACGAACTCTTCGCAGATGAACTTAAACTTTTAAATGACGAGGATGAATTAGAATCAGGCCATGAATCCAAATTTGAAAATTTTGATTTTGAGAATTCAAACGAACTTGAAATTGTCAATGTCGAAAATACGTTGTCAATTGAGAAATGTGATCACATGTTGTTGAACAACACTCAAAATTCAAATTTCACTGAATTTACATACGATCACAACTTTTTGAAAAATTACACTGACAAATTTGTTGAATACATGAACTATTTTTGGAATGTTAGCTTTGTTGAAAAACTTCGTGTTAGGACGACCCTACATATTTATCTCCTGGACTACAAATCGAAGTATAAAGATGAGATGGTTTTCAAAAACTCTTGCTTGTTAGAAAACATGTCTAGACACAGTGGGAATGGGATTCATCGGGCTAGAACCAAGTGTGGGGGGAAAAGTTGGTGGAACTCTTTGCATCGCATACATCGCAAACACATATATCATTGTACATATGATCCATTTCTCCATATAGTTAAACTGCATTTCATTTTACAAATAATTTTGCATTTAATCCATCTCTGGGTACGATCTTTCAAATTTAGAAAAAAAATTACAGTGTGGACACTGTTTAGTTCTAGTGTGGGGGGGAGTCTGCATTTCATTCAGTTTTCAAATTTTTTTTTCTTTTCATTTTCAGTATTTAAATAGGACCATCATGCATTTTATATCGTAGTAACATACCATAAAATTTTTTTAAAAAAAAAAATATACGACTCATGTTTAATTGATACAACAAAATAAGTTTAGAATTTTTAGCCAGTTGATAGTATTTTTTTCTCTCAACTTAGATCGAATAAGAAATAAAATGAAAAGTTTAATTTTGAGGGATAATAGTGTAACCGGTACATAGGGAGATTCTTAGGTGATGGCCATGAAATCTTTTCTATATTGT